>VVHJ01049122.1:0-10722 GCA_015107715.1 Tylochromis polylepis | reverse complement strand
CAAGATTCCCAGTCCCTGCACTGGCCACACAGCCCCACAGCATGATGGAACCAGCACCATATTTTACTGTAGGTAGCAGGTGTTTTTCTTGGAATGCTGTGTTCTTTTTCCTCCATGCATAACGCCCCTTGTTATGCCCAAATAACTCAATTTTAGTTTCATCAGTCCACAGCACCTTATTCCAAAATGAAGCTGGCTTGTCCAAATGTGCTTTAGCATACCTCAAGCAGCTCTGTTTGTGCTGTGGGCGGAGAAAAGGCTTCCTCTGCATCACTCTCACATACAGCATCTCCTTGTGTAAAGTGCGCCGAATGGTTGAACGATGCACAGTGACTCCATCTGCTGCAAGATGATGTTGTAGGTCTTTGGTGCTGGTCTGTGGGTTGACTCTGACTGTTCTCACCATTCGTCGCTTCTGTCTATCTGAGATTTTTCTTGGTCTGCCACTTTGAGCCTTAACTTGAACTGAGCCTGTGGTCTTCCATTTCCTCAATATGTCCCTAACTGTGGAAACTGACAGCTTAAATCTCAGACAGCTTTCTGTATCCTTCCCCTAAACCATGATGGTGAGCAATCTTTGTCTTCAGGTCATTTGAGAGTTGTTTTGAGACCCCCATGTTGCTACTCTTCAGAGAAAATTAAAAGAGGAGGGAAACTTACAATTGAACCCCTTAAATACTCTCTCATTATTGGATTCACCTGTGTTTGTAGGTCAGGGGTCACTGAGCTTACCAAGCCAATTTGAGTTCCAATAATTAGTTCTAAAGGTTTTGGAATCAATAAAATGACAACGATGCCCAAATTTATGCACCTGCCTGATTTTGTTTAAACAATTATTGCACACTTTCTGTAAATCCAATAAACTTCATTTCACTTCTCAAATATCACTGTGTGTGTCTCCTATATGATATATTTAACTGACATTTTTTATCCTAACAACCAACGATTTATACAGGAAAATAATGACCATTAACAAGGTTGCCCAAACCTTGGCATCCCACTGTATGACATGAAGTTACACAGAATACACTGGTGATGTCTTTTATTTGTACAAAGATTAAAACTTTTCCAGTTTCAGTCCTGAAGACTTCAGGACTTCTCACTTGTGCCTCTTTTTGTGGAAATTCATTGTCGAGGCGTCCCGAAATCTTTTCCCACATATATCGCAGGGAACGGGCTTCTCAGCGGCGTGAGTCCTCGTGTGGCGCAACAAGTCGTTACTTTGGCAGAAACTTTTGCCGCATATTTTACAGGAATGAGGTCTCTCGCCTGTGTGGATCCTCATGTGGGAAGCTAAATTATCCTTCCGACCGAAACGCCTTCCACAGAAGCCGCAGATAAATGGCCTCTCGCCCGTGTGGGTCCTCATGTGCAGGATCACGCTGTCCTTTCGAGTGAAACCTTTCCCGCACACGTTACACGAGAACGGTTTCTCGCCGGTGTGAGCCCTCATGTGGATCTCCAGATTAAAACGTTTACGAAAGTGTTTCCCACATATTTCACAAGGATACGGTTTCTCGTCCGGATCGATTATGTCTTGTTGCACCATCAGAGGTTTGTTCCTAAAGCCTTCCACGTAAACAGGACCGCTAAATATGAGGGCATTGTCCACGTTGTTGTACATCGCTTGTGCAGCCGATCCCGCTTCCACGGGGTTGCCTCGGTCATGATGTCGGCTCTCGGCCACAAGAGAGCTGTGAGAGGGGAGCTGGTCCCGCTCCGGTTCTGGGTCACTGTCGTCACTTTCTCCATACGTAACAGTCACCATGATGGTGTCGCTGTCTTCGTCCAGAACGAGCAGCTCTCCCTCCTGACTGATGCTGAGCTCCTCCTCCTCCTCTTTGATCAGTGGAAGCGTTGGTTCCTCCTGGTTCAGGCTGGCGTTGCTCTCCTGGTTTCCGAGAACCTCCTCATCCTCGGAGAGGTGTCGCGGTCCGAGGTCTGGAGGGACAAAATGACACAAATGTGATGACAGAAAAACACCGGAGAAAATATATTTCACTTATAATTATTAGAGCTCTGTGGGGTAACGTATCACTCTGTGAAATTATGTGCAAATGATCAAATAAGAAAATAATAGCTTGGTATTCAGGTAGCAGCTTCTGTCTCTATAATTTGGTGGAGAAACGGGCTTTAAGGCAACACCGCCATCTGCACTCAGCTTAGATTTGTGTTTGAGCAAAAAGACTGACATCACGTTTCTTCCCGCTTCTTCAGTCTGATGTCCAGAATCCATTTCAGGGTCCAAATCCTCCTTCAGCTTCCACAAGGAAACGAACTTGGGGCATCAGTGACTGTTAAACTCAGCTCCTCCATCTCTCCAGTGATGTGTAAGATCCAGGCATCCATGAGGAGGATAATTTTCAAAGTTTAGTTAGCCAGCTGACGTCTAAAGATAATATGTTATGATAAACTTTGCTATGACTGCGGACATAAACAAGGACACAAGGTGGGAGTGGAGAGAAACACGGTGGTGTTGGAGATGGGAGATCAGCCTGGGGAAAATCTTCTACTACTGATGCGGCTGTTGGAGCAGGAATTCCAGCCGACCTTGAGGCCACTCAGGCGGGGGAAGTGGTTCTCTGCCCACACTCTATAAACTGTGGAGATGGAGCGCTGCTGACGTCAGCTATAGAGGAAGGAATTCTTGGAGGACCTCCTGAATCCCACTTTCAACTTCTTCTACTCCTCAGGAGCAGACTGCAGGGACTCGAGCCCCGTTGAGTGCCTGTGCAGATGCTGACAGCTGTGAAATGAACCCGTTTGCATGATCGCCGACAGAAATCAACAAACTTCATCAAAGACAGCATCTGTTCCAAACTGGCTGCTCATGGGTTAAAAAACACCAGTGACCGCAGGGATTGGATCTGCATGTTTATTCTCTGGAAGAGCAGCACACACAGTAACAGAACACTGGTATAAATGAGCATGTGGGACTCAGCGCCCTTACAGAGTAGAAATGAAAGAAAAGGCTAAATCATCAATGAGTTATCAAAATGTCTCGCCGTCCAGTTCACATGTACGCGTGTCATCGTCGGGTCAGGAGCTTGTTTTTACGCTGTCGGGCTGCTCGTGTACTGCAATCCTCCATAAGTACAGAAGTACACAGAAGATAACAGCACAACACGACAACTGTGAAAGCAGCAGAAGAGTGAACAGACACACAGGCCAGCTCACTCTGCAGCCAGTCTGATTTACACAACGAAGACATTTCCCCCCCCCTGCAGGCGGTTAAACCCAGACACATGTCAGTAATGAGCCCGCACTCTATTTTTATGCAGTTTAAAATAGAGACGTGAATATTAAATATTTCAGATGAGCCAAAGGAGTGAGAGAGAGAGAGAGAGAGCGCGTCTCGACCCACTCTGCAGCAACAGCTAATCTGGAACTACGAAGACATCGGATCATTCAGAATGAACAAAAGCAGCTTATCTGTGTGACTGTGGGACTCTTCACAAGCTGGAACTGCTCTGCTTTTCCTTATTATTATTATTATTATTATTATTATTATTATTATTTTATTTATTTATTTTTTTTTTTAATATTAAAATTATCCTAAATATCTTCAGTTTTAGTTTCCGTTTGGTAAAAATGTATCGGCGCTTGTCTGATGAGGCACTGATGGACGTATTTACTGAAACTCTGGAGGTCTGCAACACAGAGTCGCCACTTTCAAAAAGTTATTCTTTTTAATAGCTATAAATCTCGCCTCTGACACCCTCCATACAATAATAACGGGCAGCCAATCAAAAGAAACTCTGCTTAAAGGGAGGGAAGACGATCTCAGATGCTGCATCACAGCTCGCGGTCAGATAAGAAGATTTTTTTTTAAGCAGAGAATCATGCAAAGCGACTGTAGACTGCGATTAAAAACATGGAGCTGGAAATGAGCACCATGAATCCACTTTAACAGCAAAACACCGGGAACGCACCATCTGAATGCTCGTTTAAGAGTTCAGAGGCTGGGACTCCGGTCAGTGCCGCACACTTTCCTAAGTGTTTCCTACTTTACTTTGCTAGAATAAAAGTGAGACTGTTTTAGCTACAAATGCAGTGAGTGCTGTTCTTCAGCCTAACACGGGCTAAAGCCAGGTTTTATGACTCCACCCTGCACAGTGCTGGTTGCCGAACTAGTCCGAACGCTTTGCTTATAACCTGGGAGGTTGGCATGCCCCCCCCCCCGCAGAGGTTTCAGGATGACTTCTCGTCTGCGTGAGTCCTCATGTGGCGCAACAAGTGACTGCTCTGAGTAAAGTTCTTCTCACATATTTTACAAGAGTAGCGCTTCTCGCCCGTGTGCGTCCTCATGTGGATCAGCAGCGTCCCGCTCTGACAGAAACGCTTCCCGCACGCTTTGCAGGAATACAGCTTCTCGCCCGTGTGCGTCCTCATGTGGACCGTCAGGCTGCCCCTCTGAGTGAAGCTCTTCCCGCAGGTTTTGCAGGAATGTGGCCTCTCACCTGTGTGGATTCTCGTATGGCTTTTCAGATTGGACGTGCAGATGAATCTCTTCCCACACGTTTTACACCCATATGGCTTCTCGCCCGTGTGGATTCTCATGTGGACCAACAAACTGTCACTACACCTGAACTTTTTCCCACATATTTTGCAGGAGTATGGCTTCTCGCCCGTGTGAGTCCTTTCGTGATATTTCAGTAAGTAAATCTGATAGAACCTTTTCCCGCAGGTGCTGCACGTGAATGGCTTCTCCCCTGTGTGGATCCTGACGTGTCTTTTAATTTGGGACTTATCCTTAAAAACTTTGTCGCAAACATAACATTTCAAAGGCTTTTTACCTGAGTCTGTATTACCCTGACTCTCTGACATGGGAGCACGCTCTGCACTGTCACTGTGACTTCTGCTTTTAGAGAGTCTCTTCATTGGCTTTGGCTCGGCGTTTGCACTCGATCCCGAGGCTATATTTGTGCTCTCTTCCTGATCTCGGGTCTCGGCTGTAGGCAGGCTGTGAGACAGGAGCTGCTCGCTGATTGGCTCTGTTTCACTGTCACTTTCCCCGTAAGTAAGAGTCACCATTAAGGTATCGTCCTCCTCCTTCACTATAAGATGCTCTGCCTCGTAGCCAGTGCAGAGCTCCTCCTGCTCCTCTTTAATCTGCGGAGGTGCTGCTTCCGCCCGGCTGGTGTAGCGTTCTTCCAGTTCCTCTTTAACCTGCAGAGATTCCTGCTCCAGACTGGAATTCCCCTCCTGCTCAGGAAGAACCTGTTCCTTATTACAGTCATGTTGCTGTGGAGGATCCTGCTTCAGGCTGGAGTTATCCTGTTCAGAAGGAACCTCCTCCTTATTACGATCATATTGCGACTCAAGTTCCTGCTCCAGGCTGGAGGTTTTCTCCTGGTCTGCAGGAAGTTTCTCCTTGTTGGAGTCATGGTGCTGTGGGAGGTCTGGAGGGACAAAGAGAAGAGAAAGGTTACCGGTGTGATGACAGAGAAACATCTGCTCATACACACAACTGGAATGCAACGATGCGATCCAATAATCAGCTTCATGTGTGTCGAGTACAAAACACGCAGCAGCTTCCCACTTTTAGCTGCCCATCCCCATTTTTGACCCACCAACTTTGCTCCTATCAGGTACGTTTTACCCTTTTAAACTTTATTGATCAATAATTCTGTTTGAGATTAAATTTGTTCTTTTCCAAGAGAGACCCACGACGACAACAACAACAACCCCACAGCAGCAGCAACAGTTCACAATAAACAGAGGAAACCTCACGGTTCTTCACATGTGAAAGGTTTATAACCTTTGAAGAACTGGTTTAATGGACTAGAGTGTATGTGTCAGAGACTGTAGTTAAAAGATGTCAACAAGTAGTGTTGGCGCTTGAGCAGTGTGGCTTTATAAATGAATAACAGTTCATACACAGAACAGGGCGAGTAAGAAATCTGTCAGTGTCATATGCCACGACATGGAGGCTTTCACTGCCTGAGTGCTGACTGGGCAGCATGATGGTACACCGCATATTTCTGCAAAAGTCAGACAGCATTAAAGTTTCATGCTCATACTTCAGTTCCGAATGCAAGTCCGCGATCAAGTCAAAATCCCAGGTATTTGTTACTGCACACAGTAGCCTGCAGTTAATGTTGTTTTCTGCATTTAACCAAGTCTGTGAACGCATCAACAGCAGACTGAAGAGGAGTTGAGGTCTGGGATGAAAAGGCTCAAAGATATTTAAACTATTGGGTCAGCAAAAAGGCAGCAATTAAAGTACTGATAAGGAGTAATTATATTATTAATGTACAAATAAAGAGCAGCGCAGCAGTGATGGATGTGTGTCTGTGTGTGAGTGACGTGGCTCAGCGTTTGCTGTCAGCAAAGGGAAGTAAATACTGGAATAGAAAAGGTGAAAAACCAGGTATCAGTGTAGTCCACATATTACTGATATTCTTCCTCAGCTGATTAACATGTGCCACTCAGGGATCTACTGACTGAGTGGTGTTTTTAAAGAAACGGGTAGCCCAGATAAGAGGAAGCAAAGCTCACACACACAGAGTTGCTCAATAATAAAAACAGGAAGGTGACCACGAGCAGAGCTGCTACAGTTAACACAATCAAGCCCGTTTCCTCATTTGGCTTCTCAGTAATCTCCAGACACACACTGATTCTCCGGCCTCTCCATTCAACATTTTCATTTACTGCAATTTTATCATCTACGACACATTAACGACTACGTGTGCTTGAAGACGGTCACAGGTCACTGCGTAATGCCTTCATTTCCAGAGAACATGAAACACTTGAAGATTATCAGCTTTCTGTTCCCATTAACTGTTTTTAAAAATATTTTAAAAAATGCCTAAAAATCGATTAAGAGTTTAAAAATTTGGTATTACAGAAACAGGTAAATATTCTGGCCTTCTAACATCTGTCACTAATTAAGGCTAAATCATTCATTGCTGTATGTGAACGGGGTCAAATGTGATTCTTTGCTCTCTTGCTGCTATTTATAGGCGCTGCTCTGTCTTCAAGCAGGAAGTGGAAAATAAATAAACTCCCTGGTGTCTCTCTTTGTCTCCTTCCTCTTTCCTGAGCTGCACCTGCACTCTCCTCTCTGAGCCACCACACAATCAGCAATCAGCACTACAGCGGGTGGATCGCACTATTAATCATGCACGACATTAAATGAAATCAAACTCCTGTCACAGCTGCCGGGACCAACAACACAAACGAATCTTCAAACAGAAAGATTCTTGGATGCAGCCCTAATGCTTTGATAGTTTTTTGATGGTTTTTTTCCCTTAATTTGTTTATTTTTATGCATTTGTTTGCATTTTCATTGACATCTGTACAAAACTATATGATGTATGAGCAAAACTGCTCCTTTACATCTGCACTGTTAGAGATGTGCCTTCTTCACTGGGCTTTTCTAGTGTTTACTTCAATTACTGACAGCACTTTGTTCACATGAGGCCCCTCACAGTCCCCTGTGACAATCCCACAGGTAAGGCTCTACTGAGAAAGACATAGGAGTGTTTCATAGATGTATATTTGAAAAACGAAAGCAAAGGCCATCACAGATTTTGGGTATGTTATTAACAGAAATGTGGTCTTTCTAAAACAGTCGGTTTGGTTTTGATACATGGTGTCATAACTGGGGAACACAACCTGGAAGAAAATGTTTTCATATTCATGCTTTAATAAGTGTGAAAACATTTGGCTGAGTGTTTAAAAGAATATTTTGTGCTTTGTATATAAAAGCTACTTTTTATTTTCTCTCTTATTCACACGTGGTCGCCACAGCAGGAAGCTCCACGTGTCTGATTTGGCAGACTTTACACCGATTCCTGGTACAACCCTGAGGAGATTTGTATCTCATTCCTGGGAGAACGTGTACGCATCTGTGTAGGTCATCCGGGTCATGGTAGTCACAGTGTGAAGAAATATTTTCACACCTTGACTCATGTGACGACCCTCAGGACTACTTCACAGGGAACAACCCCCACTGTGGAACTGGGACTCTGGGACCAGCCTAGGACTCGCCCCCATTTGTTGTAGAACAAAAACTGGTGGTGGTGGTTCACTGAGCCATAGTAGCAGATATTTACCCTGAACCCTGTGAAGGACCGAGCTCGGGGGCGTTATAGATGCTGGAATCTTAAACAGCCCTCCCACCAACCCTTCAAGGATGTTTGAGAGCACCAATGACAGCAGGGACCTGAAATTTTGCAGATATCATAATCAGAGGTGGATCTTTCACCTGGCATTTTTTTTTCCAGGTAGATCAGGTGAGAGGTATTTAATGACGTGACCCTGTTCTTCCCCCCTGGCTGACCCCAGCACTCCTGCTTCCATTAATCACCCCACGCGTAAAAGCAGAGCTGAACGCGGATCGGCACCTCTCTGTCCGCTGCCAGCGGCTGTTGGCCGGCCCAGCTCTGCGTGCTGCTGGGCCCACGGACTGTGTGCCGATCACAGCCGTCTTAGTTCGGCCTCGCTCGTTTCTTCCCGCAAGAATCCAAACCCTGCAGGAAATACATGGCCTACTGTCCTGCAGCTCTCAGCTTGTGTTTAGCTCCTGGCTGAGTAAACGTGCCGTGGAGCTCTGGTTAGGATCCTCCGTGAGGTGTTTTTCACGCTGAGCGTGGACTCACCTATTCTGTGGAGCTTTATCTGAGGTTTCCAGGTGATATCCAGCAGTCTGCGCTGACGGTCAATCACTTCCTCGTACTGGACGATCGTTTTTTCAAACTCCAGGAATATTTCTTCAGCAGCAGCAGTTAGTCGGCCGCTAATAAACTGTCTCAGGTCCCGAAGTAAGGTCATTATTACTTCACCTGCGAACACACTGGCCTGAAACAGGGTAAAAAAAGAAAACCCCGTCGGTCTTCCACCCCAGCCCTCAGAGGAGTTTAGCTAACAATAAACCATGAATGGTTTTCTTCTTCTCCTGACAAATTTACGGCAGACTAGACTCAGCGCAGGCGCACTTCTGCCCCCTGCAGGTCATTTGTATACTTACACTGCGTGTGTCATCCAGCATCACATAAACATTTGGGCGACTTGTTGCACTTCTGGCTCAGTTACGTTTGGCCTAAGTGAAAACTACAAAGATGAGCGGCATTAGGCCAGTTACTGCTGTCATGCAGTCTTAGTCTAGTTTCCACTGAACTGGCCCTCCTGCCCATTTTTGTGTTTGTGTTGTGTCGGCCACTGAAAACCTGCTTTCGCTTCCCTTCCTCCACTCTTGAAGCACCAAAAGCTGCAGTTAACTGTAGTAATAACGGAGCACCCAGGTAGTTCTGCTGAGTGAAATTCTAGGATTTTATGTGGATGTTACTGAGCACTGATTATCAGGTATTTGTGTGATGTTCCCATGCAGGCCAGGGGTGCAGCTTAGTGCATCATTTATTAATGATCTGGGTGAACAGAGTGATACTACTCAGATGGTGCACTGTTCCAAAATGTGAGCCACGTTAAACTCTGAGTCGGGTACTGATGTCCCTGATCTGTTCTCTGGCACTTTTTCTCTGTGACTCCAAAAACTAATGATGTGCAAATCTGATGAAGGCCAGAACATAACCTCCAGCTGTGGAAGATGCTGCTTGTGATAAACAAGTCAGTGCTTCCACACACTGACTCTGCCCTGAAAAGGTGGATAATGAAGGAACAACGTATGGACTCATGAACGCCTTCTTGGATGGTGAGGATCATGTGCTCCAAAGGCTGAGCTCAGTTAGTGTACTGTTCTGATTTGTTAAAAAAAATAATACAAATCTCCGTGAAGATGATTTCATATTTGATTTCCCCTTATTCACACCCGATAGTTTCTCCTGGTGCTTATTAGTCTGAAACCCTGTAAATGCCCTGAAACTGGACTGAACTTTGCACGTTTTCAGCGTTTACCTTTTCTCACGTGGATGCTCTTGGCTTCGTTTGTGTAGGTGGAACGAAACTTAGACACCGATGTGCTGTCGGAACCTCTCCCTGTGACACACAGAGGAAGTAAACAGGTAGTAGTTTTATTTCTGTGTGTCTGAGCAGAGACTTTGTTGTGTTGTTGTAGTAACAATGGCTTCAGTTCAGTATCTGAGAGAGTTTATCAACGAGCGACTAACTGCTGCTGCTGAACAAATCTTCTTGGAGTTTGAAAAAACGATCGTCCAGTACGAGGAAGAGATCGGCCGTCAGCGCAGACTGCTGGATATCACCTGGAAACCCGAAATAAAGCTGCACAGGACAGGTGAGTCCCACCCTGATGGATGGATGGGACTCATGGACGATCCTAATCACAGCTCTGCGGGACATTTATTCAGCTGCGAGCCAACAGGCCGTGAGTTTCCTGCACAGACTTTAGAATAGGGGTGGGTTTCAATTATCGATTTTCGATTCAAATCGATTTTAGCTTGAATAACGCGATATCGATTCATTAAATCCTGAATCGATTTTTAAATATAAATGTATTTTGCCAGAAACGCCAGAATCTCGGGCTAAAACTCACAAAACTATTTCAACAACCACCAAACAGCTAAAACAGCAAATGAGAGCAGGTAAACAGATTCCACACAAAGACGTAAAACACAAAGCGCGGACCCGACGCGTCAGAATCTGTGAGATGTCGGCTTTCTCACCCGACGCCACGTACACAGACAGGCCGTCAGGGCTGAAAGCCAACAGCTCACAGATTCTGAAGCTGCAGGTTTTGTCACTCTTCAACTAAAATTTAGCAGCAGCAGCAAAAGAAGATCCAAACTACTCTTCACGTTTGAT
>VVHJ01049118.1:0-11361 GCA_015107715.1 Tylochromis polylepis | reverse complement strand
ATTTACCAAAAGGAAAAAAAAATAAAAAATACAAAAAAAAAAAAAAAAAAAAACCCCAAACAAACCCTGCACTATAAATAAATTTCAGAAAAATATTCATTCACTTTGAATATCTCATCATCTACAGTATATGATATCATCAAAAGATTCTGGGATAAGGCCAAAAATAAATATTATATGCCTGTCATCTCTAATGATATGGGGGTCGATTAGCGTCATTGGAACTGGCAGCCTGCACATCTGGAAAGGCACCATTTACGTTGCAAGGTTGTAGGGCAATATATGCTCCCATCAACATCTTTTTCTGGGAAGGCCTTGCATGTTTTAGCAAGACAATGCTAAACCAAATACTGTACCTATTACAACATTGCGATTTCATAGCAGAGGTGTCCATGTGCCAAACTGGCCTCCTGCAGTCCAGACCTTTCATCAGACACAACAAAGAAGGCCCAGGACTGTTGAGCAGCTAGAATCTGACAAGAATGGGACACCATTCTCCCAAAAGTCCAAGAACTGGTCTCCTCAGTTCCAAGACGTTTACGGACTATTGCTTAAAGAAGAACGGATGCCACACAGTGGTAAACATGGCCCTATCTCATCTTTTTTTAGATGTGTGGCAACCATCGAATTGAAAATTATCCTATTTCTATTTCTTAAAATGTTACATCTTTTCAATTTAAACATTTAATATATTTTCTTTTTTTCTATTGTGACTAAAATTTGGGTTCATGAGATGTGCAAATCATTGCATTTTGCTTTTGTTTACATTCATCACACCATCCCAACTTTTTGGAATGAAGGTTGTACTTCTTAAGCACAAATGAAAGGAAAACCTGAATTAATTTCTTTCTATCTGCCCTTCATGAGGTGCCTTGGACCAAAAAGCTGTAATTTAACAACCATTTCAGCCTTAAATGAAACTGCAGGAGTTGCTTAAAATTCATAATGGAGTGATATAACATTAAAGCATTCAGTTTTGTGCTTTCCTGTGTTTACTTGGAACTGGAGTAGTTGTGATTCTTCTTAATGTAACTCTGTACGTATGAACCAATGACTGTAGAAAACATGGACGACTTGGCTGCACTTCCTCCCATTGTACAAAAATGAAGCCAAAATATCCCGCTTGTGGGAGCTGCCATGTTACCCTTTTGGAGCCCGAGTCTGCGCAGTAGTGACTTGAGGGGGAGCGACTTCGTAACGCTCCCGCCCACACACCCGCTGGACGTGACCGCGAACACGCCCCCCCTACACTTTTTACATAGCTCGGCTGCTCCAGTTTATCTGCTGATGGGTTTACTGTGACTGATCGTTCAAATAAGGTAAATACAACCACGTCACTATTATGAAAAAGACACACAGCTTGACAAACAGTTGATCGTGGTTTTGTAACGTAAACACTCTCAGCGTCCCCGCTCTATCTGCCATTCCCAAACAGAGATAATGCAAGTTTCTCCGTGACTGCAGCTGACAGTCAAAGCTGTTATTATGACGTTGCACCCAATTTAAAAGCATTATGGTAGCAATTAGATTCAAACTTATAGGAAAGGAAACCCCTTGAACATAAATCAGTGAGATGAGAACTACTGATAATGAAAGAGAAAAATCTTTGGAAAAAAATTTATCTGAGGAGAATTTTTTTTATGTTAGTCTGACCCCAGTCCCATCCGCTAACATGGAGGAGGCGGGGTTTATGACCTATACTGCAGCCAGACACCAGGGGGCGATAGAGACGTTTTGGCTTCATTTTTGGGGAGCTGTCGTCCATGTTTTCTACAGTCGTTGGTATGAACACAATTTAGCTTCTTTCTATCTGAAATAACCACAAACTGTTAAATCATTATGTGTCATTAGCCTTTTGTGGTCTCTGGTTAGAAACAGAAAACAAAATAAGATCAAAGGAGAATTTATTGAATAAATAATACAGTACTAAAATAGAACTCATTCTAAAATATACAAAAAAAACTTTATTTGTTAAAAGTCTTTTAGTACACTGCTGAGACGTTTCATTTTCTCTTCCATGATTCTCTTGTTAGTTTCAGTCTCCTCCAGGAGCTGCCGCATCTCCTCCTCCACTTCAAATACCTGAAGAAGAAGCACACCCAGACAGCCTCAGCAGCAGAAATACAAACTGCTTTTCAAAACATTTTTATGCTAACTAGCATTTTATTAACCGTGAATGTCTTGATGGGTAAAATGCAATTAAAACCAGGCTATGACTACAGCACACATTGGCAACATATGATCAGAGGGCCAGAACCGGCCTCTGCACCATCTCAACCCAGCCATGGGTGTCTTAAAAGGAAAAAATTAAAAAAACAATGCAAAAAAAGTAAAAGGCATATTTTATGTTAATGGACCTTGAGATGAATAAGTCTAATACGTCTGTAATACCATTTAATGTGATTCCAACTGAATGTGTGCCACTCTTGTCCAAACAACCCTTTTCTCTGAACTACAGCACTTTTTACTCAAATATGAATAAAGAAAATTAAAAGCATCTTTTACAATTTTTGGTTTTTGCAGTATACCACAGAGACACAAAAAGTCACATTTTGTAAAAGAAGATTCAAGATTTACTTTATTGTCATTCGGCACTACCTCAAAGATGCGATGCAGAACAAAATTATCTTGCACAAGCTCACTTCTTGGTTTTTGGACCAAGGTCCCATTCTTATTTGTAATGTCTACGAAAATCCCTGGATTATAATTCAGTGCTGTGTGTACCACGTTTACATCAAAGTGCAGCACTTTGCTTACTTTATGTTAGACAACATAGCCCTCTAAAGAAAGCACACCCCTGGACTGGAGGTATGACAAAAGAAAACAGGCTTTACTTTAAAACAGTGTCTATTATTTTGCCAATTGTTGTATAACAACAAACCGCTACAGCATGTGAAGAATGTCAGTTTTTCAGTGCCTGAATTGTCCCCATAATTTATAATGAATTATGAATCCAACAGTGAAGCGAGCAACTAAAGTCTGTTATGAAATGTTACAGCTGCAGCCACTCTTACACCTTATTTTTCAACAGTAACAGAGGAGGCAAACCAATGCCTGCATTCCCCTTTCTCACACCAGGACACAGACACACAATAGAGTTTCTTTCCTCCACTTTGGAGAAAAAAAAACATTTGTGGGAAAGTTGCCCACATTTTACCTTCTGATTGGCCTCTTCTATCTTTTTTTGTTTTTCATTAGCGAGTTGCAGAAGCTCAGCTTGATGGGCAGCCTGGACAGACTCCAGCTGTCGACGGAAAGCATCGTCCACGCAGTGTAATTTCTCTAGTGCAGCTCTGCGGAACAGACCAACACAAACATGACAGGTTGCATAAGGAGTTGCACTTTGGATGCTCTCCATATGCTGCCTTGGACAAAATACATGTCTGCCTTTTTGAGGGTGAAGGGCCACAGGTATAAAATACTAACACAGGAAGTGCAGCCCTATGTGATCATTTATTTCTAACATGCATTCACGTTGCTTTACTTTATAGGGAAAACACTCAAACACTTTCCTAATCCTGATATGACATCTGAGACTTTTTAAGTAACATAACATTACAATTTCAGAAGGACTTTGTTAAAAACTACTTCTTACTGGTGGAAAATCTACAAAGCTATATATCATCTTTCTTGACTTACAAAAAAAATAAATAAATAACACTGCTGTCCTCCAGGCTTTAGTAAATATGCAGCGCTCTTCTGACTTCTTCCCAGCAGGCAGGCAAAGATCAAACACACAACAATCAAT
Organism: Tylochromis polylepis; assembly: GCA_015107715.1. Lineage (NCBI taxonomy): Eukaryota > Metazoa > Chordata > Actinopteri > Cichliformes > Cichlidae > Tylochromis > Tylochromis polylepis. The sequence continues at coordinate 7,613 of VVHJ01049118.1, read as the reverse complement.
GATAGAAACCAAACAACAGCACTCTAGACCTCAAGAAAGGCACTTAAAAATACATTTCAACATGCCTGACCCCAGAGAGTGAACCAGCAGCAGTGCAAAAGTATCACTGAAAGTCCTTGATAAGGGCAGGCTCTGAACAACAGGGAGCGAATAACTTGATATTTAGCCTACCTGTGTGCTTCTGTTGCCTTTTCTCTTTCTTCCAGCAGCAAGTGCTCCCTGGAATCAAAGTTCTCCTTCATACGCTTCACCTGGCTCTCCAGCCGAGTGAGCAAGTCTGCCTTCTCCTGCCACTTCTTAGTGGATTCACTAAAAAGATGAAAGACACAAAGCATAAAACATACTGGTTTCAGAAACGTTTTAAAACTTTAATGTCTGATCATCTTCGGGTCAGCGGTAGCAGCACTAACACTGGAATTAAAATTCTGACACACTAAAATTTTTGAAAAAGGACATTTGACTTTTTATACTTAACTCATTTGATCTTAAACATACAATGAAACACAATTGTTACCCTAAAGTGTCAGAAAGTACTCTGCGTAAAGCAGGCCTTTTTCCTTTTTGTGGTTATGCTGGGGTACTTGCCTATAAACTCTTTTGACCTGCTCGAGCTCTGCCTCCTTGTCTTCCAGCTGCTGCTTCAGTTCCTCCTTGCGCAGGCTCAGATGTTCCACTCGCTCTTTCAGCTCAGCCTGCTGGGTTGTTTCCTCCTCCAGCTGCTCTTGAAACCTCTTCTGAGCCTTTGCTGCCTCCTCCTTCAGCCTTCGGATCTGATCATCACGCTCCTGCAAAGACTACAAAGCAGTGACAGATAATGACAAACTGCATGATAATATGAATCAATGCATAAATGATAAAAAAGCACAACAATAAAACTCAAAAGTTTTGGATGAAATGTTTTGTTGTTGTTTTGCTTCCAGTTCGAGCCCTCTGACTTGAGTAATACAAGTTATTAACCTACCTCTTTGAGTCTGCGAATGGTTTCTGTCTGGTCGTCCATGATTTTGGATTTGATTCTAAGAGTATCATTGTCCTTCTCATTCTGTTTCCTTTGAGCCTCCAGCTCAGCGCTCAGCACCTCTATCCTGGCCTCTAGACGACCACGGTCCTGAGCCAAAGACGCTCCTGGAAAAGAATAACCCATAAAAATGTCACTTTAATTCTCTATGTAAACACATATGAAAGACAAACGTTAAGAGAGATTTAAAAATAAAGCTGGCCCAGTGTTTTCTGATTGTGCATCTGGGTTATAGTGCGCATAACTGGTATGCAGGTAATCATGTGCGACAAAAATTAGGAACATGTAGTGACACTTGTGTTACCAAGCACCTTTGCGTACTTCACCATCTCATTTAACCTTACACGTGTTGCTTGTCACCATCTAAAATGTCCAAAAAACAACAGACATTAAGCAGCTTCTTCGGCGTTTCGCCACCAGCTAAGAAACGCCAACCGGAGCCAGAGCCGAAGAAAAGACTTTTTTCGGAAAAGTGGCTCCAAGATGTGCCGTGGCTTGAAGCTATAACAATGAGCGCACTGAAATGTAGCGCAAGATTTGCTTCTCGCATCCACATCTAGCAGACAAATCAGGTGCATTTTTAAAGGCTCAAAGAATTTCAACCATCCTTTATTTGACAAACATGAAAAGAGCAAGGACCACATGACTGTGGCGCAAGTCATTGCTAATAAACAAGCTAGCTGAGAAGAAATATCCAGTCGCCCACTTAACAAATGGCAAGACAAGCAAAATGAAGAACAGCTCTGGACAGCAAGCTCTGTTTAATATTTTTCTCCTCGCCTTCCATAAAGCTAAACACGCACGTCCCATGTCTTCATATTCTGAGGATATTCCTTTATTGAAGCGGCTAGGAGTAAATGTCGGATGTGCATATCATTCACATGAAGGGGGCACACAGATCGTGCAGAGCATCACTCACACCATCAGCAGGGAGTTACGAGCCATATTGCAGACTGCTGAATTTTGGGGGCTACTTTTTGATGGATCTGAGGAAGTCACAAAAATTGAGCAGGAAATCATTTACATTGTGTCTGTGTCCAGCAACGGAGAGTTTACCTTGGACTTTCTTGGACTGATTGAACTGGGTGATGACCAAACCGCCCAGGCCATAACAGACGGACTTGTGAGACTTTTCTAGGACACAGGCTTGGATGACTGGACAACAAAGTTGGTCGCTGTGTGCACAGACGGGGCTGCTGTCAACATGGTATGTATAATGGCGTTGTGCCAAAACTCCGGCAACTTGCTGCAGTTGGAGACTCCCTTGTGCACATTCTGTGCACGGCACACACACTGGAGAATTGCTTAAAATCAGCTGATCACAATGTTCCTTATTGTAAGATATTTAATCGCTCTGTGGTCAAGCTGCAGCAATTTTATTTGCAAAAAGGTGGAGCAAAAAAAAAAAAAAAAAATGCTGCACTGAAGAAGCTGTGTGAAGAAAATGGGATCCCCTTTGTGAAACTGGGTAAGTTTCATAATATCAGGTGGTCTGCATGGAGGTATTAAACACTGTTAAAAATATCAAGACTATTGCCAGCCATTAAAATGCAACTGGCTACGAGTGATAACAGTCACTTGCAGCATATCTGCACAGAGCCTTTTCAATGCTTTCTGTCAAACACGCTTGACATTGGCAACATTTTAAAGACCACATCCATTAGGTTTCAGAAGGAAAAGCTGATCACTGGAGAATGTAAGGATGAACTCATGGTGGCCATTAAGCAGTTTACCCTTCTGCTTGATAGTGAAGGCCACTATAGGGCACACACTGTTTCTAATGCTGATGCTGACAGAGACAAGACAAACTTACTCAGGGGGTTAATTGAAGAGTTTGAAATCAGATATGACTCCCTCAAGTCATGTGATCATTTCTTAGTATTTGATCCTTCAACATGGCCTCAGGAAATGCAAGTCCTCCACAGTTTTGGAAACAACAGTATGCAGCATCCACAAGAAATATGAGGTCACCTTGCAACTTGACAAAGACGCCACTGTGACAGAATAGATGTGATTAAAGCAGGCAGGAAAATGCCTGGGGGCCTCTTCTGCGTATGACTTGGGCCAAATAGTAAATACAAGTAACCCAGGTGCTTACTCCAATATCAACAAGGTGGTTAAGCTGTCTCTTACACTGCCTTTAAGCAGTGCAGCTTGTGAGAGGGGATACTCACATCTCAACTTGATAAAAACCAAGTGCAGATCTTGTCTGACACATGCTCATCTCTCAGCCCTGATGTACATTCATCTGTCAAAGTAGACCACAGAGACATCTGACCCAAAGCCAGCTGTTGACCTGTGGCTGGAGACAGCTAACCAGAGGCTCAACCAAGCACAAGGAGGTGCATCTGAAGCATCTTCATCAGCTACCATGCAGGAATCTGAAGCAGAGGACAGTGAGGAAGGCTGTACTTATTAAGACCACGCTACATATTGGGTGAGTACCAAACACCATCTCCTGGTACTCACCTGAGTAGCTCACTAAAAAAAGTTATGTGCACCCCTGGCTATAACCACTAGATGGCAGACTTTTACCTGATAAAAATGAAATCGGCACATATTGTATTGAGCCTCTTTTAAATTACCTCTAAGGTGGAATCTTCAAAATTTTATGAGTTAATCAGAAGTCAGTGCATTAGACTGGCTACAGGAAGGACCCACACCACTGACTGTCAATAAACAGCTAAAACTGCATTATCAGCTTTTTCTGTGCACTGTAGGGCAGACTCAAGGTGCAAAACAAGTACCCTCCTGGATTCTTCCCACCTTGCTGAGCGAGCTCCTGGCCCCAAATCTTCCTCTCTGCCCTGAGGCCGTCTATCACCGACTCCTGAGCCGTGAGCTGAGACAACAGTCTAGCCTTATCTTTCTTAAGCAACTCTAGCTGCAGACCAAGACGCCGGTCCTGTCCTACCTCTGCTTCCAAGGAATGCAGACGGCTCTGGCAGAGAGAGACAGACAGTATTAATGATCAGTGGCCATCTGTCATGGATGGCAGATGGGAAGGCAGCTGGACCATTCAGTATTCATGATGTCTCAAAGTAGTCGGTCTCCTACGGGACCAGGGTTAACATGTTTTTGAAAAGGCAGTGACTGATGAATCTCTGCCCATGGTATCTCACATAAAGTCATATTTCAATATTTTAAATCCTGCAATCTGGGCTCAAATCCAGTTGAAATGCTGAAATAAAAATCACCCACATCTCACTCTCTTACTGCACTGCTCCACACCTTTAGATCAGTGACAGCGTCTCTCTTGGCTTTGATGAGCTCAGAGATGCGGCTTTTCTGTTCTTTGACCATAGCAGTGAGCTCCTGCACTAGAGAGCCTGATTTCCACTCCCTCTCCTGGGACTGGGCCAGGGTTGCCTTGAGCTCCATCAGCTCTGCAGTCATCTGATCACACGCCTCCTTCACCTACAGAAGAAAAGTGGGAGTGTGGAACTGAATGTGAATAAGAAATCTTGGGAGTTAACCAAAGTGAATGTCTGAGCATTACCTGACTTGACATTTTAATCGGTCAGAACAGTTTCAGAGCCATGGCTTTACAGAAACATGTGGCCAGCAATGGCTTTTGCACACTTTTCTCAAAGGTCAAAAGTTTGAGTGACTAAGAGCAGAAATTTGTACAAGGAGTAGCAATCAAAAATGAGATTGCATTTTGAACATTTTGAATTGATTCGAGCCTAATCCTCCTAGGCTCCTTTCCATGTAGCAATCAAAGACTACTTGTCCAGAGGCAAAAGATCCTAATTCAATACCAGTTTTCCCCCATCGTGTTAAAAAAACAACAACAAAAAACCCAACAACATCAGCCAAGTCTCTCCCAACTGGGGTGAAATCAAGTTCAATCATTTCACTTTTTAGTGTTCAAAGTAATCATTTATCAGCTGGACTACTCAGAGATTGTAGTGTAAAATTCAGGGCAACATTACAGTGATTATAGGCCATCTGGATGGCAGGGGTCCATCTTTTAGCAGACCTCAGAGAAGCGAGCAGCCTCGATGGTTAGCGCCATGCGGAACTCGTCCTCCAGAGCAGTGTACTGTTTCCTGCCCTCTGCCAGCTTCTCCTGCAGCTCCGCCTCCCTATGGCTGTGCCTTTCTTCCACTGATGCCACTTCCTTCGCCACGGCATCACGAAAATCTGCCCCACCGGGCTGTAACCGCAACTCCAGCTGTTTTCTGTAGGAAGAATGAAGCAAATGAGGATAAGGCATTAGCCTCTTTAAATGGCTACTGTGTCCTTAACAGAAACTCTAAAGGCATGTAACTGCTTATTGTAATCTTTTTTTGCATTTGCATCCAATATTTAATTTAGATGCAAATTTCTAAAATAAACAACATTAAATATTAGACCCCTTAAAACTTCACATTAAATCAGGTACCTCGGGGGGTTCATGACAAATAAGCAATAATAAAACTTTTCCAGCATTTTATAATATTTCAAACTTTATGAGAAAATGTTGCATTCATCTAGGATCACACTGCTCATAAGAAGCAACTCTTTTACAGAAATGGTTTCCATGGCATCTAAAGATGAGATGAACTTTATATTTAGCAGGGGTTCTTCTTAGGTGTACCTGTGCTCTTGTTCCCTGGCTGCCAGCAGTTCATGCAGCTGCTGCAGTTTGTCTTTGTGCTGTCGTACTGACACTCTCTGGATGTCCAACTCTCTCTTCAGAGCTGCTGCCTTGTTCTGCAGCTCCTGTTGCTGTTTTATCTGAGGAAGGTCAGCACATGTTTTATACCAGCTTGTCAGAGCTGAATGACCTCTCTGTGCTGAATCCTTTTATCTCTCTGAATGTATTCACTCCAGGCTGGATCAGTGAACTAATGCGCTGTTACAATCAAAAATTAGAGCGATAAGGGGAGCTCAGCAGGAAGTAATCGAATGTAGCAGAAGCAGTGTGATAAACTTGCTTTGATGGGAGAGAAACTGTATGTCGAGCATCAATTAGCACCGCCTGACTGGATTTACCTTATCTTTATCAACATGATGTATTCTCAGGGAAATAAACGAGAATCTGTACCTCTTCAGCCTGCTGGTGAGCCCTGAGCGCCTCTCCGTGGGAAATGCTTTCCTCCAGGCTATGCAGTGCAGTCTTGTGCTGCTCCTCACAGCTGCGGGCCTGCTCCAGCTGCTGGGTTAGGGACTGACACCTCCCCTCCAGCTCCTCAACACGAGCCTGAAGCTCAGAGTGCCCCGATCGCTCTTTCAGCAGCAATTCTTTCAGTCTGGATGGGAAGAAAAATACGATAAGGGTGTCCAAGAGCAGCCGCAGTAATACCCTGAATTTCTCTTTTCTCTTTATATAGAAATTGGTACCAGAAAGCACTCCCCAGTTCTGTGATGCCCTTGGCTGTCCTTTCATAGTGTCAAATATGTAACAGAGTTCTTCAATTTCATTGGCTAACACTATAGTATAGTCAAAATCTTATCTCATGGGAGAGACAATGGAAGTGGGAATGGAAATGAGGTGCACAGGAGACCGCTAAGAAACTACAAACTAAAATGTGCTTTGATGAGTCACTGTAATCTGTCTCTCGCTGAGCACAGACGGCAACAGTAACAGCCGTGTTCAGTGTCATTAGAAAGTGACAGCTAAGATTGATTTGTGTAATACCGCTGACATATGCGCGTCATCGGGCCTCTAATTACAACCATAATGCAGATTTATCTAAGCAGGATGTGGTGCCAGCAAGGACTGTACAGAGCAGAAGTAAAATGGCCTTGTGGCAGTAGAGATAGGAATATTTAATCAAAGCCTCTGGAAATTTAAATGTTAGGTATATAATCAGGATGGCTGCGTCGCTTAATGATCTTTATACTAAATAGCTTTATTATCGCAGACAAGTGCAGGCATACTTGAAAGGTTTTTGGTGTAATGGAGCCAAAATGTGAGCGTGATTTCAAAAGAGACTATGGCACCGTGATAGTGAGAAATTTTAATGGTGGGATGGATACTCATTGTTCAACAATGAGACAGGCAGCAGGCCTTGGTCTCAAGAGAGCCAATACAAAAGATGAAGAGAACAGAAACAGATGAGGATCCATTATGAAGCTGAAAACTGAAATCCACAGAGAAGAGTTCAATTATCACTTTTTTTTTCCCAGCATGATATCTGCTTTAGAGCTGCCTAACGGATTCAAGTGGAGGTTTGTGATGAGAGGCGCCCTCTCCCTCTTACCTGTCTGTAGTGTGCAGGGCCATGCTCTGAAGGTCCTTTTCCTCACTGACCTTGGTCTGCACGCACTTGAGCTCCTCTGTTAGCTTCCTCACAGCTTGTTCTGCCTTCCAACGTCTTTCCCGTTCCTGGTCACGCTCCTCCACAATTGTCTGAGCAGAACACATACAAAAGCATGAATGCACAGAGTAAATACACACACACACACACACACACACACACACGTCATTATTTTTTTCTTTAAGTTGAAATGCCGATTTTTGCTTACAGCTCGAGTGTTTTTTAGTTTTATTCAAAGCGTCACATTGTTTGTGTAGGAACAATGAAAACAACACTGAGGGTTTTTAAACACCCCCCCCCCCCCCACAACAAAAAACACACAAAAAAAACAAAAAAAAAAAAAAAAA
>VVHJ01049110.1:0-11361 GCA_015107715.1 Tylochromis polylepis | reverse complement strand
TGTGTCCCCCTGTGTGTGTTTGTGTATATATATATATATGTGCATGTGTGTGTGAGTGTGTGTGTGTGTGTGTGTGAGAGGCAGTTCTCAGTTATTGCTTGGCTAGAAGTCATTTGCAAATCAATACTGAATGAACTAGATATTACCTCCCCCTCCCTCCACCACACCCATGGCCTTTCACTGCATAAACTTTGCAATTAAGGTTAATGAATTCACCTTCATGATTAATCAAACACAGGCATCAGACACAGATAAATTATAGCTCAGGACTGGGAAGACTAGCAGAGTAATTTTCTGCTAAAGTCGAGGGGAAATTAAACTAATATTGTAATGGTTTGGGTTCAGGGGATGACAGTTGTTTTCTGGCAGGAACTTGTTGAAAATTTGCACACTGAAAATCATTTGCATCAGCTGGGATGCATAAACAGGTGATGGGAGATTTTTCTTTAAATTTTTTAAATTTTCCTTAAACCCTGTTGTGACCGAGCATGCCGACAGAGGGTGCTAAAGTATTGTGCAAGAAAGCGGGACAATAATGTTTGATCAGTGGCCCTTCATCTCTCTGCTCTATTTGGTATGTAGGAGCAGACCTGACAGTAAAGGAGGCATTTACTGAGAACAGGGTGCGGTCGAGGGCTTAAAATGTGCTAGAACTTCTCTCGGTTTGGGTGATGATCATTTAATGTAAATCAGGAACTGCAGTGCACAGGACTGCACTCCCTCTCTCTCTCATACACACACACACACACACACACACACACACATGGAGTAATATGTGTCTGCCTTTTTTCTTTATCCATTCTTCCTAAGAGCAGACAAGCTTCAATATTGACACATAGCCTGACACCAGCTTGGCCCCGGCCCATCTTGCCCAGCCTAATTGGCCTCAAGACCTCTTGTTGGTGTGATCTATTGATCAGTCTCACTGCAGATGCTGCTAAGTCACAGGGAGAGGACAGAGAAATAGGCAGATATACTGAAAGTAAGCGCTGCCAAATCTGGGCATGATGTCTTAAGCTTTGCCGTTCCCTCTGCAGAGCTGTGCAGCAAGCAAAGATGATAGGGTCTTCACCCTTAGGTGCAGGGGTCCAGATTCTTGCCACAAGCTGATTCACACACATTGATTGTCCTTTATTTTTTACCAAGGGGATGATGGCACGAACAAATGGAGGTTTCTGAATGCTGTGACCCCCCCCCCAGATCTATAGATACTGTCTGCTTTAACAATCCCACCAGAGACAGATGAAAACTCCTCCACACTCGCAAAATCCACTTTTTTTTTGAAACCTCTGTGGCAAATATTAGGAAGAGAAGGAAAAAAAAGAGGCAGCAATGAGATTGCCACTGAAGAGCCCTTCTGGGGTAGGGGTGAGTGAAATGGCATGCATGCTGATCTTGTATCTATCAGCACAAACGTCCTATACCTGATTATTTTTGTCTGCACCTTCAGCCTCATTTCTATTCACATTCAGATTCCCGATCACATCATCTCATTGCCATCTATTTCCATTCCCACTTCTCCTGCTCATCGTCTTCCTTCTCAAACAGTGGAGCCATTTCAATGTAAATAGTATCTGTGCTTATCTGCCTCTTAATCCGCCTCCGTCATTCTGTACAGACTTCCTTCAAATCCCAGAAAAACTCATAAGAGAAACATGCATATGTTTATGAGGCCCTTCCACACAATATGTCCTTCACTACCTCATAAAAGGCAATGCATTCTTCTTCATGTGGAGCACAGATTTCCTATTCTCTGCTGTGTGCGTGCGAGCTACATTCCCATATGGTATTACATTTATGATGCATGACAAGGCTCGCAATTCTCTCCCTTGCCTCTGCAGCACAGTGCGACTAACCAGAGCTGTCCAAAAGTCACGGCTGTGACAACGGGGATCATTATACATTTTTCTTTCAGTGCCTCTCTGTATTCTTCTCCATGCCTCCATGAAATCTGTCTTTATCCTGCCGAGTGAGAGTATAGCTACCAGGTGCACACTGAACCCTTCTCTGAGTGGTGGTGCCTGGAACGAGTGTCCAATCTTTGGACCTTTTCATCAACGCACAAACTTACACGCATGTGTGCACACATTCATGCCAACCTGCTGATCCTGCCTCCTGTTTTATTGTCAATATCAGTCGGCTCAGGGTTTGTATGGGTTGACGGCTGTTGACAGGGGCTGGATTGTGGAGGTAAGGATGATGGCAGCTCTTGCGGAGATAGAATAGCTGTATCTTGAGACCTCTTGGAGGGTGTTATTAGGCTGTTATGAAATCTGCTCCCTATCAGACCTTCAGTGAAGCAAGGGGGGGAGGATATAGCCAGATGCAGAGCAAAATACAAGTGTTGACTTTCTCTCACTTCCTCCTATAGCATCCTCTTATCTCCCCCGCGACCCCCTTTTCTCACGCTGCCTTCTCTTTAGTATGGTACCACCTGTGCCCTTGTTTTCAGTCAACGCAGCCTGCAGTCTCTCTGCACACTTTGCACAAAGGAATTGCTTCACCATAGAAGGAATGGCACTAATCTTGTTTGATAGCTCATGAAAATATACATGTACACCTCAAGGCATGTAGCACACACTGTGCAATGATGCCAGGAACCTGCTGTCAGGTCACACCAAAGCACCTGACGAGTTACTTGAGCACACAGATCATTCCAGGACATCAGCTGAAGAAATGCTGTATAAACAGCAGAAAAACGTCAGTCATTAGTGCACATATGCAAAAATGCGAATACGGGTACTGTACACAGCATGGCGGGGAACATGCAGGTGACACTAAACGGATACAACCATTTGTGTATCAAACAAGAGTTAGAAAAAACAACAACACTGGAAAAAAACATCTCTTTGGGTGCATCCACAGCACTGAGGAGCATAGGTGACATTTGGGTGATTACGCTTATCTGTTTTTGTTGATTGCTTAAACTTAAATCACAGCAATAGTTTTCATAGTAAAACCTTTTAGCTTCTCTCATTATCGTGCCACTGCTGTTGTTTCCTTGCGGTGCTAATTGTGAGGGAGTCTCATTGACTGTATACAGAAAATGGCACAAAAAAGTGATGCTAACCCAGTAGTGCATTAAACCTCCATTTCTTTATGATAAAACATTGGCTCCATGGTGGAGTGGTTAAGATAGCCGGTTTGAGATCTGTTTGAAACTCAGCCTCAGTGGGTTACAAGTCAGCATACTCTCGGTGTTGGTCCCAGGCTTGGATTCATGTGAGGGTGGCATCTGGTGCAAAATCTGTGTGAATCCATCTGTTGTGACGACGCTTTGGGAAATAAAGGAGCAGACAAATGTATCTGGGGAGGCTGTGGCTTAGGAGGCAGAGCAGGTCGATTGCTATTTGGAAGGTTGGTGGTTTTAAATGAAACAACTCAGATGCAGCTGAAGTGCAGACTCTCAGCTTTAATTCAGTGGGTTGAACAAAAAGACTGCATAAAAATGTGTGGAATTGTAGCTTCTTTTTTTTTTAACACAGTCCCTTTATTTCAGGTGCTCAAAAGAAATTGGACAAATTAAATAACTGAAAAATAACTAACATCACCAGATGCTGGGTTTCCACCTTTCCACCTGCTAGGCCTTTACTGCAGCAACTTTCTCGCTGTTTGTTTGTGGACTTTTCTGTCAATAAACACTAGTGTCCCATTGCCGCTGGCAGCCATGCACACCCAAGCCATCACACTACCTCCACCATGTTTTTGATGGGGTATGCTTTGGATCATCAGCTGTTCCACGCCTACTCCATACTTTTTTCTTGCCATCATTCTGGTAGAGGCAGATCTTGCTTTCATCCAAAGAATATTTTTCCAGAACTGTGCCGGCTTTTTTCAGATGTTTTTTTTTTTTTTTACAAAGTCCAATCTGGCCTTTCTATTCTTGAAACTAATGAGTGGCTTGCCCCTTGCAGTGAACCCTCTGTATTTACTTTAAAGCAGTCTGGTAGACTTTATGTTTATGTTTATGTTAGTTTATGGTCGACTTGGATATTGATAACCTGCCTCCTGGAGAGTGTTGATCACTTGGTTGGCTGTTCTGGAAATTATTGTGCGATCATCCACCACGGTTGTCCACGTTAGTTCACCAGTCCTTTCTCTCTTTCTCAGGATGTACCAAACTGTAGATTTTGCCACTCTATTATAGCAATTTCTCAGATGGGTGTTTTCTGTTTTCTCAGCTTAAGGATGGCTTGTTTCACCAACATGGAGAACTTTGACTGCATGTTGTCTTTTCACAGCAAAATCTTCCAAATGCAATCACCACACCTCAAATCAACCCCAGGCTTCCAAACATCATTTTTGGTCCCTTTAAAAAGAAGGTGGCACATGTTAAGGAGCTGAAACTCCTAAACCCTTCATCCAAATTGACTGTGGATACCCTGAAATGAAAGATGAGAGTCTACACATTATGTCCATGTCCATTACATAACTATAAGTTGAGTGTGTTTCATTAAACAGGTAAAAAAACAAAACTTGTGTCAGTGTCAAAATATGTATGGACCTAACTGTATTTATGAAGAAAACAACTCTTCTAATCACCTCATGTATGATCATCACATTCCTTTGTGGGTTTATCATCCGAGTCAGCTGTTTAATATGACCTGATATTCATTTTGTAAACTATGTGAAGTGAAGAGAACGTTAACAGAAGAAACTACAGGATGAGTTAACAAATGCACAAAAACAAGACAGTGCCCTTCATTCTCCTCACTGACAGAAAGAGCAAGGCTGTTATGAGAAACAGGTCTTTATTTCCAATCACCCCTCCTTTTTTGTTTTGCTATTGTCTTGATAAATCCAATATTTTCCTATTTTTCCCCACACTAATTTCATTAGAACAGCAAGAGTCACGTTAAGCGTTCCACTCTCTGAACACATCATTAAGCTCTTGTCAGTGTGATGGGAGATTGTCCATGTTGGTTTCATTTAACCATGACTGTTATTACACTTCAAAGTCTGTGTGAAGGAAATTCAGAGATTTGTTTCTGGAGACATTATGAATGGCAAAAAATAATGACTGAAAACATTAAAAACAGCATGAACTGTGTGGTGATGAATTAAAGAGTTATGTTGTTAAAGTGTTTTAGTCAGTCTTGTGTTCAGGATTCAGCAGAACTTGTGGCACAGTGACAACTGCTGCCAGATTTAGTATGACCCCCATTACCTAACTTAATATTGATATAAAAGCTAGATAGCATTAGCGTCACTGGTTCCTCTGACTCGTCGTGATTTACTCTGTCTACCAGCAAACAGTTTGCTGGCCAGCAGCGCCTTCATCCCACAATTGAATCTTCACTGCTGCTAGAATTTGCAGATCTGCTCTGTCTCCTTATTTAAACTGTAAATAATTCAGTCCACTTGAACTGATGTGAGAGCTGTCAATCAGTGCCCTCATAGAGGAGTACATTGCTCATTCTGACACACACATAAAAACTCAATTCATATACTTGGTGCTTTTTTTTAATTATTCATAATTTGCTGAGAGTTTAATCTAGAACACAAATATTTTTACGTTTACACACATCTCAACCAAATTGTTGTTTTCCATCCATCCATCCATCTTCAGAGATCCCGAGCTGCCCCCAAACTACATGATCTGGCAATAGGTTCTGGGTCTAGTCAGGGGTCTTCTCCAGCACACACCTGGAAATCCTCCAAAGAAAGGCGCCCATGAGGCTTCCTAATTAAACGCTCGACCCACCTCAGCCTGCTCCTTTCAAGCTAAAGGAGCAGCAGCTCCACTCCGCGCTCCCTCCAGATGTCTGAGCTCTCTTAGGCTCAGCTCAGACATCCCATGCTCGAAAACTCATTTCAGCTGCTTACCTCCACAATTTCCTTCACCACCCTAAGTTCATGACCATTATTGAGGGTTGGAATGTAAATGGGCTGCTAAATTGAAAGCACTTCTGTCTGGCTCTGGCTTTTTTTTCCGTGAAATGTCTCTGGGAAGCCCTGTGATAGAGTAGCCACCTGTCCAGGGTGTACCCTTCCTCTTGCCCTGTGACAACTGTGATAGCCTCCAGCCCCCACCCCCCCGCCTCACCCTGAATTGAATTAGATGTTAATAAAGTGGATGGATGGATGGATGCCTCAAGGAATGCTATGAAATTTGTTGCAGACATCCATGCCTACTAAATCTAAAGCCCCATCCCATTAGCTCATCACACACCACTTTGAAGTTGGACTTCAGTGAACAGGCTCCAGCTGTGTAGGTAATCCACTTGTGTATTTCCCCCCCTCCATCGTGTGTCAGTCATCAGAACTTTGGCAGTGGCTTCAGCTGCTTGCTTCAAAGTTGAGATTCATTTAACTCGGTAACCCCGCTTTCCAGTGGTAACGATTAGCCTGCCAATGCTACAGACTGCTGGAATTCAATGAAATTTAAGGTTTAATGGTCACCAAGTCACAGCTAGGTGAAAATATTTGTATTACCTGTACCTAATGTTTAGTTCTCATGAGCAGAAAGCGACATCATTTCCATGTTTAGCATACTTATGAGGCTAACTTTATGTTATACTAAGTATCAGCATGTTAGCAGTGCTTATATCAGAGCAACTCACTGTCTAAGTAAAGCCTGAGAGTGCAGCTAGCCTGGCCGGGTCTCAGTCTTGTTTAAATCTTTAATGAACTTCAGTACAAAATGCCAAAGCGTAAACATCTATGGTGTACACATGGGATGTGTAAAGATCTACCTTCTTAAACCACCTCAAGTGGCAGTGAGAAATTCCTTGGAGAGGCAAAAGTGTAAATGCACAATCAATGTACACCCAAAAGCATCAACACAAGACAAAAATAAATGCTCACACAGTAAAAATCATTTGTTGTGGGGCTGCTGATGACTTTTGATCTCCTCTATTGTGCTTCTCTCTCTGTGTTTGCCCAGACTGCAACATAACACAACAGCGTCCGTGCGTGATTAGTAACTTTATTGAAATTGGCCACCTGCGGCACGTTCCTGACAAAGGCACATTTTTAAAAAATAAAAGAAGGAGCGCTGGCATTGTTATAGATTCTGAAGAGCCCCTGACGTTTGTAACAAAGGGAAATCATTTTGCATTTGTTGTACAAAATGCTGTCAGTTCACACCGTCTTATTCTGTAAAATGAAGCTCTAATGCGAGTTTTTAGGAAAATATGGATCATTCAAAGAATAGTACCCAGGTGCTGCATGCAGAATAAGGTGGAAATGAGACATGTAGAGGCAGGAGGTATGTCTGGTTTCTTTTTTCTGGGAACAAATAAGTTGGATGCACTCTAATTCTAATTTGTCACAGCTCAACACACACACGCACCAAGCAAGCAAACATATTCAGCGCAAAGGTTCTGTCAGCTTTTTTTGTTGTTGTTGCATCTACTATAAAGAAAGTCACTTCTGCTTACATGGTGCACAGATACAGAAGCCATTCAAACATCCAGGCTGGAGAAAGGTAAAAGGTGGACACAGAAATCTTAGCGTGAATGTGAATCTGATTTGTGAGACAAGAATCATTTAAAGTGACTCTCAGAGCTCACTCTAAACCCCTTCTGTCAGCTGTGAGAGAGCCCGCTCTAATCCATTGTCACTGGGTGGATTAATTTGCATAATTCCACTATTGTGATGTCCCAGATCTTTTTCTATCTCCTCCTCCACACAAAATGAAGAAAAGGGGAAAAAAAGGAGGCGATTCTCCTCTCAAACCTTGGCTACTTGTTGCTTTGGCAACAGGGGCGGAAAAGTGAGCAGAAGTAGAGCAGGGCAAGAACACAAGAACTGGCAGAAGAGAAAGGACTCAGCGTTGCAAGGGTGTGGAGATGAGGCGGGTGAGAAGATGGAGATATGATGAACAGGAAGCAGAGAAAAGGCAGAAGGAAAAGGACAAGGTAGAGAAAGAAGGAGAGGACAGAGAGAGAGCGAGACGAGAGGAAACTACTGTTCAGTGAATGGAACACAGAGCAATTTTCTGTTGCTTAAAAAGTCATTTATCTATGTCGACAGTCTATTAGTCATGTATTCGAGTGTGAACCCCCCCAACGCACACACACCGTGTGTCTATGCGTAAATATAACTGTGCGTTGAGGCTGTACTGTGGATGCAAGTTGGAGGGAAGTGAGGCAGTTCTAAATTGCACAGATAAGATCAATACGCGGTTAAGGGGTGGAGCTGCGCCTTACAGAGTGAACACTGTATAATACTGCATTAGCCCCACGCAGCGTTAAATGCCTTATTAAAAAAATGGGATGTGAATAAGTTACCTGTCAAGATAAAATGCATCAGGACGGTCATTTACATTTGAGTAATTTTCACTCTGCCAAGGCCTGAGCTGAGGTGGAAGTACGTTGAACGTTTCAGTGTCATTATCATTAAACTTTGGTGCAGTGTTTTTCAGATTTTGGGGTCAGGTATCTCCAAGAGGTCCATACTGCTCCAAAAATTTTTTAATCCAACCCTCAAAGGAATGACAATTTTGGTTTCCACTGACCCTTCTCACTTTATTTTGTTTTAAGAAAATTACAGTGTATGTCAGCAAAGCCTTTAATATTTCATTCATTAAGGTCTGATATATGGTATAACTGTCCCTTTAATTTTTTTGAGAATTAGTTTATTGTTTTATTATTGTTTTATGAGTAATCCTGCTGACATATAGCCAGATACTTTTGAATCTATACATACCCATGCTACAGTTCCTACAAACAGTACAACTGACTGCACAGGTTAGTGTGTCAAATGATGTTATGTAAGGATCGCAATCTGAGATATGACGTTATTGCCTTTTTAAGGTGTTGTACAGTTGTGGTCAGAAGTTTACATTCACTCATAATCAGCATAATGTCATGGTAATTTGGGGCTTTGAATGATTTCTTTGAAATGCTCTTTGTTTAGTGTGAAATGATTTTACAGCATATATTTCTATGGAGTAACAAGAATCAGGTGTACAAGTTTGAATTTATTTCGGATTTTGTCTAATCTACATAGTGTCAAAAGTCATTCCAGAACACGTCTCCACTGCTCTAGAGTCCAATGGCGGCATGCTTTACACCACTGCATCTGACACTTTGAATTCCGCAATTATGATACAAGACTTGGATGCAGCTGCTTGGCCATGGAAACCCATTCCATGAAGCTCTCTACACACTGTTCTTGAGCTAATCTGAAGGCCACATGAGGTTTGGAGGTCTGTAGTGACTGACTCTGCAGAAAGTTGGAGACCTCTGTGTACTATGCACCTCAGCATCCACTGACTCTGCTCTGTGATTTTATGTGGCCTACCACTTCATGACTGCATTGCTGTCGTTCCCACTCGCTTCCACTTCGTTATAATACCACTAACAGCTGACTGTGGAATATTTAGTAAGGGGAAAATTTCATGACTGGGTATGCTGCACAGGTGGCATCCTATCACGATATAAAATATAAAAAATTATGTATGTTTTTTTTTCAAATACAATTTTTTTGGTTTATATCTTTATAAACCAAATAGATATATGAGTTATAAATTACATAATGGGCATCTGTCATTACAGGGGAAGAAGCTATGGGACTTTTCTGTTGCCTGCTTACTAAGTGCCTTTTAGTATGCATGGGTGGGACCACACACATCTTTGATCTGTCCTTCATTCTGATGTCAACAACACATCTGTGAAGTTTTGTGACTGGATCCTGCACAGTTGACTAAATCAGTGCTGTTGCAAGCTGTCGCAGCTGTCTCAGTTGTTATGGCTGTCTAGACTAGTGCAAAGAAAACACGGGCTAAGCCTACACCTGACATATGTCAGCACAAGCTACAATAGTGTAGAGTGAGGTGCAGCCCTGCCAGATGCTATGAACCCAACATTTGCCCCAAACTCCAGAATGATCATAAAGTAAAGTGTTGCTCACAAGCCATTGCACTTTTAAGAGTTTGAAGGTCTGTGCTATGGTCCACTGCACAGGTTAATAAAGTTGCCTTTGGCGACTTGCTGACTCCAGGGCACATTATGCATGAATAGTTGTGGTCAGAAGTTTACATTCACTCACCATGAGCATGGTTATTTTATGATTTTATGATTTCATTTTAGAATTTTAGTTTTCTTTAGAAAGCATAAACTATTTCTGTTTGCGCACAATAACAGAATTATTTCAGAAAAACAAACATGAGCAGGATCAATATTATTAGGCGCTGAAACTGAACTGACATTTTTGTTGTAGTAAAAACTACTGCTGTGCAATGATCTGCTTTAACTTTGCAGTGCTCAAAGCTTCTAAAATCAAGTAAAAAGTGAGGGTTGTGTTCCAATTTTACACATAGTATAAAATCTTCAGCAAGGGTTTGAACTGTCACTTGAGAAAGCATCATGCCAAAAACAAAAGAAATCAGTTTAGACTTGAGAAAAAGAATTGTTGTTGCTCACAAAGCAGAAGCTGGATATACAAAGTTATCATAGCGTTTTCAAGTGTCCAGAACTGGAGTGAGAAGTATCATCACGAAAAGAGAGCCATACAGTACAGAAAGATGCTGGCAGAGGTAGGAAGAGACACATTTCAAAGACTCTGGAAAGAAAACTAGTGAGAGACGTGCCTAAAGACCCCAGAGCAACTGCCAGGACACGAGTGAATGACTTAGCCAAGCCTGGAATTATAGTCTCATAGAAGATAATCACTAGAACCCTGCACAGGAATGGACTGCAAAGTTACAGACCAAGAAAAACTCAACTTCTGCACAAAAGACACCTTCAAACCTTCAAGTGTGAGACTTGAAAAATACACCAGATAACTGCAGCAAAAGCGATACAGAATTAGTTATTAGCATCAGGTGGGCTAATAATTTTGACCCTGTTAGTTTTTGTTTTTTGTGAAATAATTTTGTTTCCATGTGTAAAGTAAAAATAGTGTAAAGATTCAAAATAAATATAAGATGTTTGGAAAATCAGTGTTAAAATTTTCCTTACTCTTGCACTTGGGAAATATTTGAAAATTACATTTTCATAGGGAGTGTAATGATTCTGTCCTCATCTGCAAGATGTACAAGATGCAAGGTGCAATATTTAGCAGCTGTCAAGCATGGTGGTGGTAGCATTATGTCACTGGAATAATGAAGATGAAGAAAGACTACTTCCAAATTCTTCAACTTCACCTCACCAGGTTTCAGAGCCCATCACAGTACAGAAACAGCTTTAGTGAAGGTTACAAATGATCTTCTTATGGCCTCTGACAGTGGACTCATCTCTGTGCTTGTCCTGGTAGACTTTAGTGCAGCGTTCGATACTGTCGACCATAACATTCTATTAGAACTATTAGAGCATGCTGTAGGTATTACAGGTACTGCACTGCAGTGGTTTGTATCATATCTATCTAATCGACTCCAATTTGTTCATGTAAATGGAGAGTCCTCTTCACACACTA
>VVHJ01049108.1:0-10584 GCA_015107715.1 Tylochromis polylepis | reverse complement strand
TATAGTTATAAGCACTTTCTTTTGAATAAAAAAAAAAAGCACTACTATAAAAACATCCTTATCCAAACAGTCATCTGAAATATGAAAAAAAAAAAAAATTGTGTTCTGAATCACATATGAAACCAAATGATGTTTAACAACAGCATCACTTTAAGGCTCATTTCAGCACCTGTCTTACAGGTGGCTTATTAAACAAACTACACAGGGATGGTGAACTAATGCCCTCAGAAGATGAAATTCCCAGGAAATCGGGTTCCTGCTTTAATCAAATGTCCACCTCAGAGAAATGAAAAGGGTTAATGTGAACACACACACATAGACGCACACGCACACACCAAGTCAGAGCCAAGTTTGTTACATTCATTCCTCAGTTTTCATTTAACACACACACACACAAAGCGATTATTGCCAAAGGTACGTACGCCTGTTTGTAGCTTTTCCCACAGGGAAACTCGCTGTACAGCTTCTCCACTCTCATTTTTCATTGTCTGCTTATGATGCCCCATGTGTGCGCACTGACTTTCATTTAACCCCTCACAACACACGCACAAACACACACTCACATGTATGCATGATGCCAACCCCTCCTTTCTGCCTTTGTCTCGTTGCTTCTCACTGGTAAAAACACACACACACATACACAAACAGCTTCTCCCTGCACTCTGTGTTTTATTGCAGTGGCTAAAAGACAGCACGGCATGTCCCCCAATGCTGGAGCCACACACTACAACTACTGTGAATTTTTCTTTTTTGGCTCTGAGATATAAGAGTGTCACACATACAGTAGAAGTCAAATCAACTGAGTTGGTAAAAAAAATTACCAGCAGACATGGAGTCTAAGCATCCCACCTGAAGGTCTCCCTACTTGCTGGAAATTACTGCTGCTATAAATGCTACACATACTGGATATCCATTTAGCCGTGCTGCAAAAGACAGACACACTTAAAACCCTACCCGTCTTCCTGCCTTAACACTTTATGCTCTAACTTGGTTATCTTGTGCTCTGTGTATTTGGACATCCGTTGCCTAACTTAATTTCCTTGGCTTTTTGACTCTCAGTTGCTCCACTTCTTTTCCCAGGCTGAATTCTGCTGGATGAAATTCTGTAAAGTCATTCACAACACTCAGACAAGGAATCTGGGTTTAGTTATAACCGCCTGTCTCCTCTCGTGCTACAAGCAGGTCAAAGTTGTCACTTTTTTTGGGTAAAATATTACTTATTAACACATCTACTAAATGGATTGGACGAAGGTTAGAGTAATTTATAGTTCAATCTTCAAAAGAGGTTGCAGTTTGCCAGTATATCCAACTGTGCTGCCAATCCAAAATCATGTACTTGCAATGTTGAATACTTGAGGGTAAACAGGTGGCAGTCACCCAAAACTTAAAGAAAAAACTTTTTAATCTCAATTTCGATACATTTATAGTTCTCAGGGCATCAGTGACACCAACAAGAATAAATTTATACCTTTTGTTTGCACCTAGTGACAGCAATATTGTTAACAATCCAGGTCTTGAATGATTTTTTTAAAACACTTAGATGGATTTTAAATTTGAGACACTTATGTCTCCCCATCAGGAGGATCTTTAACAACTTTCCTTCACTTGTCACGGCTGTTTGAGCCCAAATATCAGCTAAACTAATGACCTATAATGACCTCAATTTTGCATATTAACTTCCTAAACTAACACGATTAACGTGGTTAACAGAATAAGGCCTGCCTAGTGACACTGTGCTACTGTTGTAGCTCTAAGGACTAAAGCATAACGACAGAGGCCCTTATCCCGTGAATCTGCGGTGTACACCTGAGCAGCTCTGCAACAGAATAAATTTTTCTACTTGCAGCACATGTTCTGAGGAGAGCTGTGTGAGTGACAGGTGAAATGAGACAGTGAGGTTTCCTTCTGGGATTGTGTTACGTCTTTGGCTTTTGGACCCAGCACAGCGAAACTTCAGGTTTTTCACTGAGTTTGTGTAACATGGACACATAAATATCTACATACTACAACAGACTGTGTAAAGTTACTAAGCAACCACCAGCTGGTACTGGTAAAATAAATGTGGATGCCAGAGTAATTTCCTATTTATTGGTACTTCACTGAAAAACAAACCATGAAAACTTTATGAAGAATTTCTATGTTAAAGATCCCACCACACCTCGCACATAAAACATAAAATGGATAAAAGTTTATTTTTATATTTGTGGAGTGGCTCTCTATTGCACATATTACCCGACGCTCTCAAGACAGAGGTTGACATTTTGCAGATATCTATAGATATGTAGATATGACTGCTGCTGTTACATTTTAGATATGTGACAATGTAAGACCAAGTGAATAAGGCACCAGGCACACAGGTCTAGAGACCATTCCAAAACCATCTGGTCATGAAGGTAAAATATGTGTTCTCCAGCCGGTTGGTGAAAACTTTCATGCCATTGCCTTGGTTGCAAGCAGGTTGCAAGCATGGTTTCCCATAGTTTGCATGGAACATCCCAACTTATCTGCAAACAATCACCGAGTGCTCTCCAAGTGGTAGTGAAAGTATAAAAAGGTTGACACAAACTGGAAAACATTCGTTTTTAAAGTAAAAGTTGTGCCTTTTTTATTGTGTTGGCCACAGCAGCGAAGTTCAGCTATTACTCTGAAGTCAAATTTCCAGTTTACTTGCAGTTAGCAAGTTTTAATACAGTTAGCAAGTATTGAAACATTGCACAGTTTTAATACTGCTTGGCTGGTAGCAAGTTTTTGCAGACAAGTCGTAATCTTTCACACAAAGTGGCTGGAGCAATCTGTTTGCAACCAAGGTTTTTGGTTCAGCGACTTCTTCCTGACCAATTTCCCCGGGCAACAGCTTCCAGCGTCCAACTGCCAAGCTTTCACATGGTGTGAAATGTGCACATGGTGCAATGTGAGTAACCTTTATAGCCACTTGTTTGCAGTGGAAGCATGGTGCTTGCACTCAGTGCTAGGTCATGTGATTACCTGGGTTAAATGAAGCACTGACAGATTTTTAAGCCATTGTCGAAAAGCAACCCACTAAACAATTTTTTAAAATTGGGTTTTGCTGAAAGAACCCAAAAAGTTGATTCTGTTCATCTGCACGTAGCATTTTCAGATGAACAGAATCAACTTTTTGGGATCTACTTAACTGGATGATTGAGCATGCATCAAGACGTTTTGCTAAAAGAACTTATATTTTGGGTTTAACAAACCAAAGTTTGTTTCCACAGAGTTTACCTCTTGTGTGCCAACTTTTATAGAAGCGCTTGTTTGCAATTATTTGATTGATTTAATAGTTTAAGAGATACAAACAATCCCCACAATAATGCAGCATTGCATTAGATGTAATGCATTAGATGCATTACATCTAATGCAGAAGACTTGCGGAGATCAGCTATCCAGTCAGAATAATTATTTTCCCTTATAGCATTGTTCCATACTATGCTGTTAACTACTAAAATATGTACAGTGAAAAGGCTTACAGGGACAAAGGAATGAATTAGATTGCTAATTGCAGGGTTACCGACAGAATAATGATATACTAGTTATTTAACATTTTGCACCTTGATGTTGTAACTTGACAAAGTTTCATTTTCCATTGTGCACCTTTTGTGTTGAGATAATTATAAAGGTTGGGAAAGATTAAAAAGGTGATGTTTAAAATCAGTTAATTTCTTTTATTTTCTTACTGGTAAATTTACATGTTTCAAGAATACTTGAAGATCCATGACGTAATCCACTAAATAAATAGCAAAACACTGTATCTGAATTAACGTTTACTTCATTTTGTGCCTGTGCAAATGAGTGTACTTCAACAACTCGGGTGCCCTTTTTCCTGTTATCATGAAGTGAATGTGTGTTGGTGTGAATGTGGCATGTGTGTGTGAGTGTATTGATTGATGCCTTCGAGGGCAGCAGTGTGATTGAAACACCTCCTCACCATAAAACTGTCGTGCGCGTGATGGAGTCGCAGGGTCATTTTATGCATCACACCTGTCCCCCTTCCTCCCCACGCTGACACCCAATCAAATAGGAAAATGGGCATATTTGTTTTTCTGGCCTTGAGAGGGCTTGTGCGGTGGGCTGTATTTTTATGTTCCAGTGTGTGTATTGGGTGCATTTTTGTGTGAGTAGGCGAGGGACAGAAAGAAAGAACAAGAGAAAAAGCTAATAGACCTGATAAATTCAAAGCAACTATGGCTGACTTTTAAGCTGTTAAGAAAGAAAATCTTGAAAAGCAACAAAATATTTCACACTATGGAACTACTGGACACCAACAACCACACAACACAACCAAAAAACATGATGTATAATACTTAAAGTGATATAATGTGTAAGAGAGTATTTTTCTGACTGCACACCTACGCACATCTATTGTTGGCCACTTTTACCCCACTTTCATAATTACAAACCTGCATGTAGTTGTGGATAAGCTGAAGGATTTGGCAACTGCAAAAAGAAGACCAACAGGAACGCAAGCAGTGAAGAAAGAACCAAAACAAGAAAAGATACATCAGTTTTGCTTTTAAAATTGTGTAGCATTAAAATAATTTTCAAGTTTATTTTAAGGTAAAATATGATCATAATGTTGTTTAAGTTAAATTCAAGTTGCATGTGCAGTCAGGTGAAAAATAAAGTTTTCTTAGGACTTGACACAGTCCTGGAACAAACTAAGTATACCCTATGATTCAAAACTTTAGCTGAAATACTCTTCTTATATTTATTTATTGTTGTTTTTGCACTCTTCTTATATTTATTGTTATTATTTATTGTTGTTATTTTTTTGCACTGAATGGAAATGGAGCTTCGTTGTCTCGTCTCTCTATATACTGCACCATATATAGCAGAGATGACAATAAAGTTTACTTTGACTTGACTTTGACTTGAAATAACTTGAGGTAATTGTTTTCTGACTTTGTCAGCCTCTAAAATTGCTGTGGAGAAATTGTGGACCATTCTTCTTTACAATGTTGATTTGGTTCATTGAGGTTTGTGCGTATTTGTTGATGCACAGTTCTCTTATCGTCCTGCCACAGCTTTTTGCTCAGTTTGAGGACTCTTGTAGATCTACTGCTGTACTTAGGATTATTGTCCCGTTACTTTACCTAATTTTGGCCAAGGTTTAGATGTTGGACAGATGGCTCACATTTAACTCTAAAATACCTTGGTAAACAAGGGGTTCATGGTTGATTCAATGACTGTAAGGTGCACAGGTCCTGTGGCTGCAAAACAAGCCCAAATAATTGCCCCTCCACCACCTTGCAGACAGTTGGTATGAGGGTTTTTTCCTAATGTGGCACATTGGCCAAACATCTCTGCTTTAGTCTTGTCTGTCCAGAGGACATCGTTCCAGAGGTTTTTTGATTTGTTCAGATTGGAATTTTGTAATCCTAAACTGTGTTGCCATGTTCTTTTCAGAGGTAAGAGGCTTTCTCCTGTCAACCCCTTCTAAACAAGCTAAAATTGTTCTGTCTTTTTCTAATTGTACGGTATTAAACTATAAAATTAACACGCTACATGAGGCTTGTAGACATAATGTTATTGCATTATGTTAACACACTGGAGTGCTATAGACCAGCAACCTGCAAAAACCTCTGCTTTTACAGAGATTGTCATACTAGCTGATGAGCAATTAATCATTCATATTTGATTAGTAGCACTGTACTTTCCTTGTACTTCATTTTATTCTACTTCTTAACTCTAAATTTCACAACATTTCAGGAAAATTGTTTACTGGCATTTATCTTTACACCTACAGGTGCTGTCAAAACCTAATTACCAGCTTATAAGTCAGCATATTAGTTTCCAAAACCTGAGAGAGATAATGGACATGTATGGGAATAGGAATTTATGGCTGCCTATGATGAAGTGTATTGGTAAACCTTTTCACATTATAACTGAGACTGGATACTTTAATGTCTTTTGTCTCAATAAAATGTTAAACTCAATTTGCTAAAACATGAAATCTAGATACAAAGAAACCCCTTAAGTTTATTAACTGATATGAATCTCCTTCGTATTACTACTTTGGCAGATTTTGAAATATTAAGTACTGCAGGAGTACCAAAAACTGTTTCTTGGATAGCCACTTAAGGTGAGATGATCTCCTTGTATCTCCATTATGCAAAAGAAAGGTATGGTAAGTATTTATATGACTCATGTATTTTAATTGTGTTGAGGCTAAAATTATATAAGATTAAACTGCTTTGAATGACAGGTGTATGCTGACACACTGGCAGTACGTCTCTGCCTGCAAGTACTTCAGCTAATATGAGCCAGTTAAGTGTTTGTTTCTTTTTTCTTTTTCTTTTTTCTTTTTTTCAATTTCAATGCAGTTCATTAATATCATGGATTGTCATCTGTTTAATTGTACAAAAGATTGTCCAAGGAATCTGTGCAAGGAATTTAGTATTTAATCTGCACAAAGTTGCACAAAGTTAAAATCCAAAATGCCAAACTCAAAGCTTCAAAAACCTGCAAATATATCATCTGAGATAGTATGTTAAGTTCTGGTTTATCTTTTGAATGATCAGACATCAAAACTCTTAAAAACTGAATCAGTAGGTTCAGATACATCTTCATTTGGGATCAAAATCCTTACATATCAAAGAAATTACTGCTGCACATATGTAACTGATGAAATAACCTCATAAGAACAGGCTTTTTTTTTAATCACTCTGCAGTAAAACACTGGTGTTTGGAGACCTAATGACAACACTTTGTGACATTTGGACCCCAGGACCTAATAGTTTAAGAAATACCAGGGAGCTGAGAGCTTGAATGAATTTGGAGATAAAGTCCTGGTTCACCACAGATCTAGCTGGGCTTGCATAGCAACATTTTCACCTGCATTCCTTGATTAGAAAATTGAAACTTTGTTTTTTACTTTAAAGCACGGAGTGCAAGGTTATATCTGAACCATCCTCTGTGACAGTAGCATCCATTTTCATCACTGTAACACACCTTTTGACTAATTATCCCACTATTCCATTACACTACTGACTCACTCAACACTGGAGAAACCATCCCCCGACTTTAAAATTGCCCAAAAAGGTCCCTAAAATAATGGCCCTGGCTAGCGGCCATAGAGTCTACAGCTGGCAAGACAAACGACATCCATTCCCGCTCAGTGCCTTTAATCAGCCTGTGATAATTAACGCCACACTCCATTGGCCAAACAAATATCTTTGTCAAGGTGCTCGTTGCTGTACAAGTTCTTTTCCTGTTCTCATAGACAAGATAACAAGCAGTCTTTAATTACCTTAATTTTGTGTAGTAGTAGTACTATAGACTTTACTCCATGCTACCTCTTCCTCCTTCTTTCCCTCTTTCCCAACAAGTATATAAAATATTTCATCATGTTGGGCTGCTGGGCAGCAGTAGTGGCATCAGACTTTAATAAAGTGAACGACCTTGTGGGATTGTAGAGGGGATAGATTAAGTTTGCCTTCCCTACTGGCAGAAGCAGCCACCTCTGTGGGGTTTCTTATCTGGAGCTTTACTTAATTACCTGCTTTAATTCTAACATTCTCTAAACTGACCCCTCACCACGATGAGACAAGCTGTTTTAATTAAACAAATGAATACGTCGCTTATCGGGCAGAATCAGAGCTCTCATTTGTCACAGTAACAGTTAAGGATGCTGCTGATGATCACGTTATCCGAGACTTAGCCTGGGCTTCACTGCACACAGGCAATGGAGCAGCAGATGCTATCTAGTTACTGTACTGTATGTGGTACTGTACAGACATGGTTTTTAAGATAAAAAAGCCCATTAGATATAGCAGAAATGTCCACTTTGTCACACTGTAATCTGATGAGTTTCCTAATGCAGCCACGGGTACCTTATTATGATAAAAGGTTTTTATAACCCAAGGCAGGCAAGGCTGGAAGGAGTGTCAAAGGAAATAAACACAAGGAAAAAAAGGCAAGGTCCAATAAACCAAAAATAGCCCCCCAAATATTCCCAAAGTCACTGACACTGGGCAGCTTGTTTATGGTAGTTACATAACAATATTTTAGCTTGTGCAGAGGGTTCCTGTGTAGCACTGCCTGACCACATTTAATGGGAGAAGTGTCAGAGAAGCCATTATACCAGCAGGGGCACACACAGTCCTATTACATATGGCTGCTGGCTGCTAATGTGTATTAGCAGGAGACAGAGGAAGCAAGGTGAAGATAAGTGATTTTGCAGTTGCTGGCTAAGTAGGACAAAGGAGGGAGGGAGTGTGTTAGGGAGGGTGAGATAGACAAAGGAGATCAGGAGTGAAAACTACCAGGACCAACAGTCAGAGCAATTTTAAAGTTTCTTATTTGCAGTGTGGAGGTGCAGAAGTAAAGGTTTAAAGCTCAGTTTCAAGTTCTTTTTTTTTTTTTTTTCCTCACTGTGAAAGCGTAAGGTCTCAAGCAGCAGCGGTACAGTCTCTGTGCCATGCCCGTCAACCAACCACTACAACAAGGTGACAGCCAGTATTTTTTGTTGGTTAATAATTTAGCGAGGATTGAAGGCTGCTCTTGGCAAGAAAGCGTGTAAGTTAGCTGTGTTTGTGTCTGTCAGCAGCAAAATTCCCAAACATTATATTTTTCAACTGGAAGCGAGCACCTTCCCCAGCCAAGAAATCCCAAATGCACAGAAAAATATAGAGAAGCTTGCCTTACTGCCAAACACATTAGCTGTTGTTCTTTATTTAAGCCTTTGTCAAACTATCTGTGATACTTCACTCACAGCCACTCTTTTTGAGAGCTCACTGGCCAAGTTTTGCAACTCAACACCAGTGGTATAAAAGTGTGGTGGTATAAAAGGAGTGAGGAGCCTCCTCAGCTTGGTCTTTGACAGCCCCCTTGAACTCCACGGGCCTAGTGATAAAGTGGCTTGATGAGTGGGCAATCAATGCCTGCCAGCTGCTGGTCTGGCCATAGGGAGCTGGGAAGGTGCCAGAGTGAGTGAAGACCCACTCCATACAAACAAAAAACACACACACACATACAGATGTAGGGACACATGAATGTATGCTGGCATGATCCGATCTGTTATTTAGACAGCAACAAAATATGTTAGGTCCATTCCTACAATTGGTCATTGACCAATACTTATAGATTTGAGCCCTTTTCAGCCATGGGACACTTCACATTGCTGGGTTCATCAATTTGAGGTAAATAATGGCATTCTGTCATTTGGAAACAAGTTACTTTTTATGTTAATGTTACTCCTGGGTGTATTTAAGTATTTCCACAACAATGATGAGAACATGTCTAGAGTTTTAATGCCCAAATGATTCATAGGTCACTATGAATAAAGAAAACAACTGTCCTCTGGAAAAGATACTAGGACTGGACTAGAAATGAGTGAAAAGCAGCCATTGTTCAAAGAAAACCTCTGAAAGACCTTCAGAGAGCCCGGAGAACTATTGTTTAAGACCACTTTAAAAATATTACAAGAAAGTCTGGCTTCTTGGTAGCGAAATATAAAGAAATGAGGGGTGACTCAAGAGTTTTACTAGTATTGTATAAAGCACTTCAGTTTATCATAAACTGATCTCGTGAAACCTATAGAGTGTTTTTAAAAAAATTCAAAATCAGCATGCATATATAATATTAAAATGTATATGTCAAGTCAATATTTAAATAAAAACAGGGTTTTAATGATATGCAAATCATTACATTCTGTTTCTATTTACATTTAAAATAGTGTTCAAACTTTGCACAATATATATGTCAATATTTAAGTCTCAGTCCCACATCAAAAACCTCATTTGAACCTTGACCTTCCCGCTGAATGCATCAAAAATATTTTCATTTATATATTCAGTCATTTTTACAGGCGCCTGAACAGAATGCATCACTATGCCTTTACTCTATAGACTCAATCTCTGTTTCTATCTCCGTCTATTCTCCAATCCAAGTCTGCGGACACACGTGCACAGCATCCACAGTCTAGAGATTGCTGGTGATCGTAAATACTCCTTCAAGCTCCAAGTGGAAAATATGTACACTCAGGAAAATGCACGTATTTAACAAAACACCATCTGAAATTGAATTAATGGAAAAAAAATGTGTTTGTGATGCACCAATTATTTACTCAGAACTTCTTTTAGTTGGAGCAATGTATACCTACAGTGGGATGCAAAAGTTTGGGCAACCTTGTTAATAGTCATTCTTTTCCTGTATAAATCGTTGGTTGTTACGATAAAAAATGTCAGTTAAATATATCATATAGGAGACACACACAGTGATATTTGAGAAGTGAAATGAAGTTTATTGGATTTACAGAAAGTGTGCAATAATTGTTTAAACAAAATCAGGCAGGTGCATAAATTTGGGCACCACAAAAAAAGAAATGAAATCAATATTTAGTAGATCCGCCTTTTGCAGAAATTGCAACCTCTAAACACTTCCTGTAGGTTCCAATGAGAGTCTGGATTGTGGTTGAAGGTATTTTGGACCATTCCT
The DNA here is from genome assembly GCA_015107715.1 of Tylochromis polylepis. Taxonomy (NCBI): domain Eukaryota; kingdom Metazoa; phylum Chordata; class Actinopteri; order Cichliformes; family Cichlidae; genus Tylochromis; species Tylochromis polylepis. The sequence continues at coordinate 132 of VVHJ01049108.1, read as the reverse complement.
CTTTACAAAACATCTCTAGTTCATTCAGGCTTGATGGCTTCCGAGCATGGACAGCTCTCTTTAACTCACACCACAGATTTTCAATTATATTCAGGTCTGGGGACTGAGATGGCCATTCCAGAACGTTGTACT
>VVHJ01049102.1:0-10719 GCA_015107715.1 Tylochromis polylepis | reverse complement strand
TCCATCCATCTTCTCCCGCTTATCCGGGGCCAGGTCGCGGGGGCAGCAGCCTAAGCAGAGAAGCCCAGACCTCCCTCTCCCCAGCCACCTCCTCCAGCTTGTCCAGGGGAACACCAAGGCGTTCCCAGGCCAGCCGAGAGATATAATCTCTCCAGCGTGTCCTGGGTCTGCCCCGGGGCCTCCTCCCGGTGGGACATGCCCGAAACACCTCACCCAGGAGGCGCCCAGGAGGCATCCTGGTCAGATGCCCGAACCACCTCAACTGGCTCCTTTCGATGTGGAGGAGCAGCGGCTCTACTCTGAGCCCCTCCCGGATGGCTGAACTTCTCACCCTATCTCTAAGGGAGACGCCAGCCACCCTTCGGAGGAAGCCCATTTCTGCCGCTTGTATCCGCGATATCGTTCTTTTGGTCACTACCCACAGCTCGTGACCATAGGTGAGGGTGGGGACGTAGATCGACCGGTAAATCGAGAGCTTCTCTTTTACACTCAGATCTCGCTTCACCACAACAGACCAGTACAGCGTCTGCATCACTGCTGCTGCAGCAACAATCCGTCTGTCGATCTCCTGCTCCCTTCTCCCATCACTCGTGAACAAGACCCCGAGATACTTAAACTCCTCCACTTGGGGCAAGGACTCATCTCTGACCCGGAGTGGGCACTCCACCCTTTTCCAGCTGAGGACCATGGCCTCGGATACAGTAACTCAATATAGCCAAGGTATGCAGAAGAGCATCTCTGACAGCACAACACATCAAACCTTGAAGCTGATGGGCAGCAGCAGAAGACCGCACTGGGTGCTACTCCTGTCAGCTGAGAACAGGAAACTCAGTGTAAAATTCACACAGGTTCACCAAAACTGGAAAACAGAAGATCGTAAAAATGTTGTCTGATCTGATGAGTCTTAATTTGAGCTCGTTCAGAGGGTCAGGGTCAGAATTTTATGTAAACAACATAAAATCATGGCTCCATCCAGCCTTTTATCCACACTCCAGGCTGCTGCTGGTGTAATTGTGGGGATACTTGATTTGCACGCTCTGGGTCCGTTAGTACCAACTCAGCATCATTAAACAGCACAGTACTGTTTCTGACCATGTCCAGCCCTTTGTGACCACAGTGGACCGACCTTCTCTGGTTCATCTTCAGTGTTATGAAGCTCAGATCTGCAGCAAATATATGAGGTTGTTATATCGATATGGACCAAAATCTAGGAGGAATATTTCCAGCACTTTGTTGAATTACGGTAGAACCAGTTTGTCCTGCCTCTGTCCCATCAACCCAACCAGCTGCAGCAGATGGCTGCCCTCCCCGAGCCTGGATCTGAGGGGGAGGGTTGTCTGATTGTTGGGGCTTTCTCTGTATCATTGTAATCTTTACCTTACTATATAAAGTGCACTGAGGCGACTGCTTTTGTGATTTAGCGCTATAATATTAAAATGTAATTTAATTGAAAATCACATCCAGTATGTATCTTCCAGGTTTGATCCTGAGGCCAGCTGGTGTATCATGTTTCTTTGACCACTGACTGTTTAAGGTCAGGCTTCTCTGCTTAAATAATGTATTACAGCACAGGAGATGAAGCAGCGTGAAAGATAAGAGAGTCTGTACTGCTCTGAATAAGCTTCTCAGGTGTCATCCTGGATAATTCAACACCATCACAGACATTGATTTATTTTCTCAGTCAAATGAGACCTCTTAAACAAAAATAAAATCTGGCGTCTCCATGTGAAGCAGCTTTTTGAAGTGGCACCCGGGCTAAGTCCAGCCTGAGGCAGAGAGCAGACATCACACGAGGCTTATTCCTTTAAAAAAACTACAAAACAGCTTGACATTCAGTCAGAGGAGCCACTGCCTCTTCAAATCCACTCCTCAGCAGCTGACATGAAAACATATCTCTCCATTAGTTCGGCAGTTTGGAGCAAAGCGTCTTTGAAAAGTAATCAGTCAGGCTGACAAATGGCAGCAAGGGCTGGAGAAACGATATCTGCCAACAAAGATCAAAGGAACCAGAGATCATTTCAAAGTAAAGAGAAAGGTCACTATAATACAGCTGGGATGGGTTTCAGAGTCAGACTCTCCAGGTAAACTGCTGGACTACTGCAGGTTTACACAAATATATTGTATTCAACACCGGGTAATTATTCTGGAGGTCTTAAACACTGTATCTCATATCAAAATTACAATATACTCAACAAATCCTCTTCAGAACAATCATACTTGATTGAGATTCGAGTTAACGTGGACTTTTGATACAGTCTGAATCTGGAAACACTGTGCTTCCTTTTAGCTGGGTCACCATTTTAATTCAGTGATAATTGCCTACCTGCAGCCAGAAAATGCCACCTGCTAGCTAAACATATGGGATAGATAACAAATAATAAGGATCATTCAATGAGCTGATAAGATTTCAAACAAGTGACTCAGTGATCATATCTCCCACTCATTCAAAAGAAGAACGAACTAAACCCTCCCACTCACTCATCATATTTCTCATTATAAGTTTTCTTTTTGAGACCTGGCTCTCAAAAAAAAGTTAAAAACATCTTAGTCATAATTTTGACATACAGTGTGCTTATGAAATATTTAAGTTTTATTGTCTAGCTCTGAATTAAAGTTGTGAAAGTCGGAGACTGCTTTCAGTGAGCTCAGTGGGCTCAGAATAGACTGCTTTCAGGTGATCTTAATCAGTACTTCAAATGTTTGTTACTCGTCTACTTTTCAGGTTGCAGTTTTGCAAGTTGTGAAGCTGGAAATCAGTTTGATGGTCAAAACAATTTCTGCCTTTTGAAAACCTCTGATTTGGTGATTGCCAACCAGCAGTAAATATCCAAAGAGTTACTTGTACAGTAGCCATGGGGTATGCAAAAAGATTACCCTAACTAATCTGAAAAACACTGAAACTTTCACTAAGTTAATGAACCTGAAAAGGTTTAGCAGAAAAGTTACGTTAGTTAAAAGTTATGGGGAAGGACTAAAAATAGAGAGTCAAAAGAGAAATTATCAAAAACTGACTCCTTAGGGTCAAAAAAGAAAAGGTTGAATTAGCTAGCTAACATTATTGCCAAGAGTAGTAGGCTAAGTGTTTGCTAAACAAATGTTTGCATTGCTAAGCAGCTTAGCTAACTGAGAAACAGAATAGTTAACTGTATACATTTTTGGCTGTTTTAAGTATAATACAGAAACAGTTTATGGAGCTTGCTAAAATTAGGAATAAAATATTGGAAACCATTAGCTAAAAATATTGCAGTAAGTAATCATTTTAGCTAACATAACAGATAACCAAAACTATTTTACAGTATAATAAACAGCTGAAATAAAAATGACTGATTCTTACGGGAATCTCTAACCAAAATTATATTTAGCAGTGCAAAATGTTTAGCACAAAAGTTAAAATATAGCTTAACAGTTGAAAGAGATAAAGCATGGTTAGGCATAAATAAATCCGAAAAACATTCGGCTAAATACAATCAATATTAAATGATGAAAAGCTGTCAGTTAAACAGGATCAACCCAAAATGACTTCCTGTGGTCGTTCTAATGTTAATTTGTCATGTAACAGTGAATAGCTGTTAAAGGAAGCAGAAGCTAAAAACAGTGGCTACATGGTTGGATTAGTAAGCCAGCTGTTATGATTTAATAAGCTTGCTGACCGTAACTGATTGATGGTAAGCTGAATGATATTGAGAAAAGTAAATGGTAAACTGAAAGTAACCAGGATCCAGTTTGAAACAAGTTTAAATGAATACGTGATGCTGGTGAAAGGTGTTTACTGGGGGTTACTTGAGTCCACCTGATCAGTCACTGGGACTGTGTCAGGTAAAATAAGTCGGAAAGTAATGTTAAGTTAAGCTTAATAAAGTTTATAATTAATAAAGATTTTATTAAAAACTAACAGTTTATCCAGATTTAAATCATGTCATCTTGTCTATGAATAAATGCAACTGAGGCAGCTCCTGTCTTACTTTGGTCTCCCTCAGGTTTGGCGGTGTTGCAGAGGATCCTGGACACGGCAGCAGAACGAAGTTGGCAGGTCACCTCCGTTAACCTGGACACTCTGACAGAGCCGGCCTTCATCAAGCTGCTGGCTGACCTTGACTACAAGAAGGACTTCCAGATTATCATCGACTGCGAGTTGAAACGCCTCAACTACATCCTCAACCTGGTAAAACACTCTGAAACCAAAACCAGTGGCCTCCACTCTGTCTGCATAAGAATTACTGCCTGATACTTCTGATGGCTTGTTTTTAGTGAGGGTCTCATTACCGACAGTAATGATAGTGTGAATTACCATGACATTTGTTCAGTGCTCTGGTGTGAGAAGGCAGAAATGCTGATTGTATAACTATTATTATAATTTTTGTATTTTTAATTTCAGTAGATAATTTGCTTTGTTCAGTACAAAAACTCTTCCTGCCCTGTGGTACCCAAGAGAGGCTCCAGCCCTCCAGCAACCCTAAATTGGATGAACAGTTTGGAAAGTGCATGGATGGATGGTTCCCTCTCCATTCATATAATAAAAAAGTTATTGTAAATAACTTCCCAAATAGCTGCTGAGTGGCAGGACTAATAACTGGGCAGGTGATGTTTCTTCCTGATCTTGTGGAAATACAGCCAACTGAATATTGCCTTTGAGCGTTCATCAACTCTCCAAGCTCTTTTGGTTTCACCCTCGCTCTTCACCATCTTCAGTTATTTGGGGAAAATCACAGATTTGTTTTTTTCTGTAAGCCTACCCTTTACAGTGAAGGTGAACCCAATTAAAAGCCACTGGTTTCAGTTTTTTTTTTTTTTTTTAATCCACTGGTCAGTCTAAATTTAAGTAATAGCCACAGTTTCATGTAAGTGTTATTTAAGGGCAGAAACAAACTGAATTTCAAACTGATTTGACCTTCTCCTGATCACTCCTTGAAACAGGCAATCATTTTATGTTGAGTCATTCCATCTGAAATCAACACGAGCCTTCAGCTCGACTGTCTAAAGTTTGGACACAGAATGGTTGTGCTGAAATCGTAGCTTCATATATCAAATATTCTCTATTCCCCTGACGAGGATCAGCAGAAGAGGATGGATGTGAAATATTCTGGCCAAAACATCAGTAGATGTTCTAATCCAACACAGCTCTGGAGTTTTCCAGATGGTACTCTAATTCTAACAGGAAATAATTCTGCTGAATATGTGCATATTTTTCATTTTTCAAACTTTCTTCCCTGGAGGAGTCTAAACAGGAGTTGTGAAGATATTAAGAGACATTAAAAACTCAACAAGTACCAATGTAATTTTATTGTATATAAACTTTGACGTCAGCAGTCTTGAAGGGAAAGCTGCTGTGTCCACATGGCACAGTCACTACTCTGATATAACACACATACCCTCTAACCACTACTACCATGTTAGTGGTCAGATACCATACCACCACTATAACAAGACCAGTCACACAAAACAATAATACTCAGCTCTCTTTGGAAAAAGAAGCACCTTATTTCTTTTTTTTTTCTTGTTTTTAAACAGAACCTTTGATTATTATTATTAGTATTATTATTATAGCATTTTTCTGATTGGCCCCTCATGCGCTGTATTTGGGATATTCCCTCATGACATCATACAGATCCAATACTGTGAAAACCTGCAGGGATTACGTACACCGACTTCATTGTATTGAATCAGTGTATTTTCCTCTTTAATGAGAATAACAGCAGCACTTTAACTCAGACTCTTCTGGAACGATCCCGTTCTCGGTGTCGGTTAACGAGAAGCTCGTTTCATGTGTAAGCAAACCCTCGGCGCCTGCATCCACGCCGCAGAGCTAAAGTGAACGGATCTGATGAGCTGACACTGATCGTGTGTAAAAAAGAAACAGATTTCATATTCAGTGTGGCAGCGTGGCACAGAAAGTAATAACCAGATGGCAGTCACAGATTAATTAGACCTCATGTATTAAATTTAATGACAGTTTCTGTTTGGAATTTTCAACAGATAGCAGGCTTTAAAAAGCCCAACAACCTGTCTGCTGTTAGGAGAGGGAGCTGGAGGATTAGGTGCCACTCTGCATGACTAAAACTCACCACACAGCACGGCTTTTTCCCCCCAGACTCGGCACGGTTTTGGCTCAGCTCGCCTCGGCTCAGCTTGGCTTGGCTCTGTTACTGTGCTTCTTTTCATCCCCTTGGCTCCCTCTGGGAAGCTGCTGTTGTCTGTCAGCTGTTAAGAGCCTATTAGAGCCAGTGTTAGTGCGACAGTAGAGTCTGAACAGGCGACGTCAGAGCACCACAGATAGGTGTGAACCTGAAGGTGTCCACAGGTGAGAGGAGGGCTCGGAGTTAGGATTTCTTTTGTGACTTCTCAGTTTTCTTTGTTTTTGCTAACGCTGTGACTCGCACACAGCTGCTGATGTTGAAGAATTAAATCATGGGACTGGAAAAGAGCAGAATCGTCCCCAGATGATCTCCTAACGAGCCTCTTTAACATCGTTACAGCACTGATGACTGTTTGGTTCATTTGTGGGAAAAAAGTTCTGGGAAAGCAAAATTTGAATAATTTATATTTTAGAAGGTTTAGTGTTCCTAAAATAGAAAAAAAAATTCTTTTTTCACAGAATTCCATATTATATCTTCTAATTTTCCAGCAATATTTAGAAAGTATTTATACTCATAAATTTCACAGTACAAGTGTTTTCAGTGTTAGCCAGTACTCCTGCATCACAGATCGTACCAATCAGTTTCAATGCCTTCGAGCCGGGAAACGGGGCGGAAAGCTTTTCCAGGGAGACTCCGAGAGGCCGGATTTGGCTGCGGTGCTCGTAGCGCCTGCTTACAGAAATATTCCAGCTTTTGGAACTAATTATGCTTTTTGGTCATTTTATATAAAATAACCAAATGTGAAAATAGTTCCAGCTGACTCTTTCAGAATCCATGGATTATTCTTTATATAACTTCAATAAACATACACAATAATATATAATACTTTAACTGCAGCCATGCAGCATTCCATCTTCATACTATAAAAACCTTCAGAGCTTCAGGCCTCAGAGTACCTGAGGTGGATTAAATTTGGTGCCTTTAAATGATTTTTGGCATCTTTGAGCCCTCATAACTTGTTAAAAACAGGAGATAGAAACATGAAATCTCCAGGACTGAAAAACATGTCTAAGCTCTGTTAAAACCTGCAAACAAATCAATATTACATTATAAGAACAAAGCTATCCGTCTAAATCTAATGGAGCTGATGGGTTCTGCACAGTAATTTTCCTGGTACTGTAGAAAAGGCGTAAAAAGATCATCATCGTCCACAGTCTGGTGATAGAAGCAGGCCCAGATCCCAGCTGGCAGGATAAAAACTTCACTATATCAGACTGGAAAAGTTCTCAAACAAGCACCGAAGGCTCCGGGTTTATATTTTAGAAAATGACTCACAGCTAGAACGTGAGCCTCGGCTCTAAATGGAGGTAAAAAAAAAGTTTATTTATGTTCTAACTTGCTTTGAGCAGCTCTCTCTCTGACATGGTGATCGAGGTTTTACCTAAAATGGACTTTCTGAAGTTTCCTGCAGTGATTTATCAGAAAACAAGTCAAAGAAAACCAGCATGTCTTCCTCTGCGTCAGCGACGTTACACTGGTGCTGTTATGATACATCCCATAATACTGACGCTCAGAGCAGGTTATAGAAACAGGCACATGATGATTTCATATTAAATCAGTCTGTTTATTTTTCACTAATTCTTCCCTCAAAGATGCCATTAATAATAATCAATAACTCTGAGGTTATTGACATGGCAGTCACATTTTGTTATTCCACAGGGATGATGATGATGTTAAGTGTGGTTATAGTTCTCTGTGTGTTTTCCTGTTGTGTGAGTTGATCAGCTGCAACGTTAATTATTTCTCACCCGTTTTGTGGAACGACTGCTTTACAGAGTAAGTCATCAGCTGTGAATGTGAGGAATGTTTCATGTCTGTGATGTCACAGAGGGTGGAAATCCTTATATGGTCACCTGAGGCACATAAGCTCCGGTCCCAACCAGCTGCCCTCTGAGCTTTGTGTTTACGAGGGGCAGCCAATCAGCAGAAAGTTCAGACAGAGGGTGTGCTGAGGCTCAGTGTGAGATATATAAGGATTGCTTTAGGTTGTGATTCATGCAGAGCTACTCTGGCAGACTAAAAGAACTATGAAGCAGGAAATTAGCGGTTCGTGTCCTTATGTTGTTTTATAATCTTTTCATGCATGCATCACATCTTTATCACAGACCAACACCCCACAAACATGGAGTTGTTCTGTTTGAGCCTCTCGGTGTTCAGAGCAGCCGGATTTTCTGCTCAGTGTCTTCAGTCTTCAGCTGCAGCTGCTTCACTGTCCAGATGTTGGTGGAACACTTTGATTTCAGCTTCACTGATAGCTGGTTAGCAGATACAGAGAGAGACTTCAGAATTCAGGAAGAAGGAACTTTTGGTATCAGCTGGGATCGGTTTGTAAGAGAGGAAAGAGGAATGAAAGAGGGCAGCAGGAGAGAGACGAGAAGCCAAAGCTGCTCAGTGGGAACTCTGGCCAGAAACCAGCCGTCATTTGGGAAATTCCTCTTCCTGCTGAACTCCAGCTGGCTGAACAAGACTCAAGTATCAGGTGGCTTGCTGGATCTGTGAAATGAAGCCGTTGGCTTCAGTGTCACCGTTTAGTTTGGCTGAAATGATCAGGTGGTGCTCGCTTTGGCTCAGATTGGTTCATTTAGTTCAGCTGGATGTGGTGAAAGCCTCAGGTGGATGACGACGGTTTATTTTTTATTTATTTTTTAAGTCCAGACAGCCTGTACGTTATATCGTTATACCTGAGTGATAACGAGTTCAAAATCGTCTCAACTTCATGCTAAGAAGTTATGAAGGTGTTTGATATTGTGCGTCCGGGTCAGGTGTGGTAATGTGTTGTGTTCCCAGTACAGAGCTGAGCGGTCAACGCTAACCTTCTTTACAACAGAGAAAGATGCAGCTCTAACCCGAGGACAGAAATCAAAACACACAAAAAAGCACTTCTCACTCCTACTTACTCTTCTCATTTTTTGCTCATCTAGTGATGGGTTTTTCTGAACACTCGTATCATTTGAAGTGTTTTTAACAGAAACTAACGCAGCTCACACAGAACGCTGAGTTATGTCCTGCTCAGCTAAGAGACGCAGGTACCTGCTAATCAGAGCAGAATTCCATTAGGCACAAAGCTGCCAGAAACTACACAGCAGATAACTGCATTAAAAAAGCTCCACAGGTCCAGGTCAGGGACTCTGATACAAGAGTTTAAACAGGTGAGTTTTGTGTATATATTTTTTTAAAAAGGGAGTCTATGGGGACTGTGCTAGTGTTGCTGTTGGATATCCAGATTCTTTGACTTTGTAAAATTGCGACGTGCATCTTCCACTGTTTTGTACACATTTATTATAACAACCGCTAAGTGTTTGATCACAATATGAAAATTATCATCAGCAGAATTTGTTTGCTGTGAATGAACGCCAAGAAAAAGCAGAGGAACGAAGTGTTGGCTATAAGGGAAAGGAGAGGAGGAGGTGAAGAGGAGGGATGCTCCAGCAGCGTTTTCCTCCTTTCCTCCGCAGAAGCGGCGGAGCGCTGCAGAGCAGCTGTTCGCGAACGCTCTTCGACTGCCGCTCATTAAAAGCCGGACCTGAGAGGAAGGCGTCAAACAACACCTGCTCCTTCCTCCTCCTCTTCATAAACTCTCTCCTTTCTCTCCATCTTCCTTCCTTCCTGTCATCTGTCAGTGGAGTCGTGAATCTGAGGAGAGCTTCTCACTTTCTTTCCAGCCCCTCCTGATGGCAAAGATGGGCAATTAATTCCTCAAAGAGCAGCCGAGTCTTCCAATTAGCAGCTGTTTGAGAGGACACACACACACACGTACAGATGATCGTGGTGAATGTGTGATGGGTGCTTTTTATCATCATTAGAAACATCAGAAAAATGTAATTAGCATATCATTTACTGTGACTCTCGCTCTCGCTCAGATTGCTGCTCAGAAGAGGAACTTGAAGAACTACCACTACATCCTGGCCAATCTGGTGAGTTCAGGCTCAGCTTCCACACACACAGAGGGCTGAGGCGAAGGACATGTGCAGATGACTTTAACGGTGCACACAAACTTTCCAGAGACGTGAAAGCGCTCGCTCTTATCAACATGTGGAGCTGTTTCCAAATAAACTGCAGCGTCTGTGAGGCAGCGCAACAGTCTGATGGTTCCTTATGTTTTTAATGGTGGTAATGTGAGAATCATCTGCATGCAGACCTGAACACAACGTTTCGGGTCATAAATTTAAAGATCTAGAAATTTCCAAACAAATTTAGAAATATGCAGGCTTTCTTTAAACACTTAAAGAAATAAACTAAACTCAAAATACAGAGTAGTGCAAATAAATTACAGACAATAATGTAATTTTTCATCACCAGAGTGTTCATGTCATTGTTTATTTATACTGAAGACACGGTTGTATGGGATGCAGTGGAAGTTCAGGCAGTGAAACCTGTTGCTCTGATTTGTGTGTGTGTGTGTGTGTGTGTGTGTGTGTGTGTGTGTGTGTGTGTGTTAGGGCTTTTTGGACCTGAACGTCACAGAGTTTCAGAAGCTCGGACCGAACGTGACGGGCTTCCAGCTGGTGAATCGGTCGGATCCAGCTGTGCAGAAGATCAATCAGAACTGGCTGGACTTCGACAGCAAAGACCTCAAAGTGGCTCG
>VVHJ01049083.1:0-10589 GCA_015107715.1 Tylochromis polylepis | reverse complement strand
AGTGTTGCCGTACCACACTATGATGCAGTTGGTCAGGAGAGACTCAATGATGCAGCTGTAGAAGTTGCTGAGGATCTTCGGTGACATGCCAAATTTCCTCAGCCTCCTCAGGAGGGTTTATCAGCTTCTATTAAATGTTATAACTGTTAAATGTTATAACTATGGGGAAAAATATGGAACTACAGGGAAAAAATTATTTTTCCAAACATTGCAAAACCCCAAAGTGGTGCTCCTTTTAAGAAACAGTCCATCACATTGATCTTTATTTTTTAGCATGAAAAACTTGACAGCAAACAACATTATATTATCTTCACAATGTGTTTTACACACCTGTTCCCACAACGTTTCTCCTCAATTTATATATAAGTAACTTCTCTATCCGGTCATAGTGACTCTTCATCAAGTTGTGCGACATGCAATGATTTACCAAATGCAATTCGAGGAATACTTTAGACTCTTCTAGGACATTATTATGCCAGAATACGATATAAACCAAAGAAATCTGTGCTGTAATGAGAGCTATAAACCTCTTTATCTCCACAACAGTGTCCATAAATCCCGAGAACTTGCTGTTTTTCCTTTCAGTTGGGTTTTGAATTTAAAATTAAATGGGGAACGAGCCAATGGGCAGATGAGATGACAGAAACTGCAGACACTTAACTCTTTGGCATAGACGTCACTAACAATCTGCCAGATATCAGTAATTAATTACCATGAGCAAGTGGCATGATTTTATCAGTGATGGAAAAAATGGAATTAGAATGGGTTTATCAGCTTCTATTAATGCATTGTCAGGAGCTTCTAATGGGCTGGTGATTATATTATTAATTTTTATTTGGATGGATCGTCGGTGCATTCAGTGACTTGAAAATGCAAAAAAAGATCCCCAAAAAGTGTTAACTAACTATTGACGTCGGATAAAGTCATTCAGCTTGGCTGACAAAATCAATTTTGCCGTCTTTTTCTAAAACTAGCACAGACAGTTGGGTTCTTTGAAAAATGCAAATGACTTCTCCATTAAAAGCATGAATGTTATTATCTTTATAATTATTTCTTATTCTTGAAACATTAGAGTTGACCTTAACACTTTACCTTGTTTTTTTTACTGAAATCCATTAGGTAATTAACATCAATTTTCAGGCACTATTTGGGAAAAGGTACTAATTTATATCAAAATGACTCTCTAATGTTCCCTTTATTTCTTCTGTTTAGTATCCTGAGAGTTTATAAACAAATAAATTCCTAGAATAATTCAGAAAAGAGGAGAATAATTAACCACCAGGAGATTCAAGCTGAATACATAATATTGGCTGATACATACCACTGTAAAACAAAGCAAATTAGAAAAAGGCTTTTGTGTCAGAGATGCAAAAAAATAATAAAAAATCCACTCCACCCTCAAACGAAACCTATACAGTAACCACATACTATTAATCTCTCACATTCATATTCACATACGTTACATTTTAACCCCTGAAGGGATTTGCAAAAGAAAACATACGCAGAAAGAGTGTTTTTCTTTTAGTGATGTCAGAAATAGAAATTGCTTTTCAAGCTGTTTGAAGACCTAAACTTGATTTGTTTATCAGTTTCGGTTTATTCTTGAGTGCCAAAAACCTTCAGCCTCCTATCTGTTGTCAGAGTGATGTGTTTGCAAAGCACATACTGCTCCTTTGGATGACTTGTGCTATATCTCCAGTAATTGTGCGGAGAAGAAAAAAACAGGAAACACAAATAGTCCTCTCTGTGCATCTTCAAACTGAATCTTTAAGCTCAAATCGAGATGGGATGCATATGGTGTGCTTGCATACTTACTACCTTTGAGGTTTAACTTGATAATAGTCATCTATTTCCATCTATAGCAAACCACTGGGGTGAGAAAGCTCCCCCATACTGACATCTGCTGCAGTTATCACTCAGGCAAAAGCATGAAAAACTGAATTATTTAGAGGGATATGAGAAATCTTCTCATGGATTCATTTTATTGTGTTAGCCATTGACGGTCAGCAATCTGTGACAAAAGTCTGTAAATATATGAGCCATTCTGGTTTTATGAGTCAGATTTATTCTCCGATAGGGCGACTTTCATCAAAATGTCAATGTCAAGAGGCCCTGACAGTGCCAAGTATTCAGCGGGATTTATTGTTCTGTAAAGTTTTTCTATGCTTTCTTTTATAACTTGAGATCATCTCAAACACTTATGTGTCATGACTCATTCACTGTAAGATGGTATAAGAGAGTAGCTTCTTTGAAACAAAATACACAAAACTTTTCAAGTACTCTATACGGGATCTACAATACTATTGCAGTCTGCTATGATCTCTATATGCATGAACGTGCCTTCATAGCATTTATTGCGACTACAGATCACTGCCTCACCCTCCCTGAGCTGCATATACAGTGCATTCTGCCTTGTGGTGGCAATGGGTCACCTTGCAGGTGCAGCTGAGGTATTAAGAGATTAGGGGCAGCAGCTCACCCTGTGGAAGGTTTGGGTCTGCAGTGTGTAGCTGCCTGCCTGGACCATAATTGGCTCTGGTAGCAGTGAGTGCCCTGCCGTTACTGAGCTGAGTGGTGGTCATGGGTCAGCCCCTAACAGCTCCTTGCTGTCATCCTTCCTGTCAGCCTGAAGGTCAGTGCCGTAGGCCAGCATGGCAGGAAGACCGGGTCTCAGCCACTTACCACGCCGCGTGGACAGGTGTACCGCAGCGAGACAGAAAGGTTCAAGGTGGAGGAGAAAAGCCGTAGGAATGAAGCTGAAAAGTTTAGGTTTATGGTCGTACACTGCTTCGAACCTCGCCAACCTCCATCTAAGTTGTTCAAGTCCACAACTCCTGTCTAGCGTGACCGATGTGTTTTTAGGTTAGTATTGCAAAGTTGTTACTGCCAACTAACTTTATGGATCTCAGAGCTGAGAGGGAGAGCTCACTATGAACCAAGCTGCAGCACACTGATGGATGTGGACAGAAATGAGAACCGGGAGACTTAACAATTAAAACACAGAGAGAAAAATGTGACTAAATCCATGATAGAGCTTGAGCCTGGGGCTAGGACAGAAGAAGGAGAAGAGGAAAAAAACAGAAAGCTCTGGCAGATTTCAGATGATTCACAGTTTTCTGTGCAAGAGACCTCTGTGTAATAACACAGAAACAGAACTTGGAAGAACAAGACAGAGAGAAAGTGAGAAACAGCGCTCTGGGGTGGAAAAGCTTTCCCAAAAGGACAGCACATCACAAAATGCTGCGGAATAAAATTGTGCATCTAATAAGGAAAAGTAATTAAATTTTCCTCTAAGACTTCTTGTGTCAAAGACAAAATTCATCCTGCTGTTCTCTACTCCAGAAAGAGGTGTGCAGTGAAGCTAGAAGGGTTGAATAAGATCTAGCTTTTTCATTTTGCTTTGTTTTGTTTAAGATGAGGCCGTTTCAAACTGTGTTGATTAAAATGGTGTATCAATATGCTGTGCTGGCATTCCTCGCATCTTTACAACATCGTTGATTTGGAAGCAAAGGCGAACATAGCTGTTACAAATTAGATTTTTTTTTTTTCCTTCTATATCACACCTTTGCATTTAACTTTCCGTGCCAAAAGTAAATATGCTGCCGGTCACTTCATTTCACTTTTGATTTGTTCAGAAAACTCTTCTCACATTTGCACAGTTAATACCAAAGAAACTGTGTTTTCATTCAAGTAGGACTGAATTGTAGAAAGGCATCAGCATTTTCACTGGATGAAGACATTTACTGAAAATTTGGAATAAATAAGGTCACTAAATGTGCACAAACAACAGAAATGGTTGCAAAAAAAACCAGTCTATTTAAAATGTATTTGTCTGTATTTTGTCATCTGGACAGAATTAGCAAACTCTCACATGGAAGTCTATAAAATAGTCAATTAAATTAGTTTTCATAGATAACTATTAAGAACATCAGCAAAGTGTGGATAAAAAATGTTTTGATTCATGAGCCAAAGTGAGAATAACAGAGCTTGATCTTTATGTGTATCAAAATATAAATCAAGAAAACATTTCCAGTAAAGGCAAAGACTTCTGAAAAATCCCTTGATTTTAAGAAGAACAAGTAAAACCTAAATACAAACAGCTGGTCAGTAGCAAACATTACTGGTACCAATGAAGGAAAGCCACAAATTCTACCATTTTTATATTATTCTTCTTTTCAAAAGATTGGTTTTCAGCTTGCTTTGAGATGAGAAGATTAATGCCATTTTCATTCTTTTGCATTAAATACAGAGCTGGAAGCTAAATTTCTGCTGCAATATTCAGATGGAAGGATCAGAATTTGGAGGAAAAAACATGAAAGCATGCATACATCCTGCTTTGCAACAGCAGTTTAGGCTTGAGTAGTGGTGTAGTGATGTGAGGGATATTTTCTTGGCACACTTTGTTCTCCTTAGTACCAACTGAGCATTGTTTAAACTCAACAGCTTATTGGAGTATTGTTGCTGGGAATGTTCATCCCTTTATGACCATAATGCGCCCACATGGCTGAGATAACACGACATGTCACAAAGCTCAAATCGCCTCATGTTTCTTGAACATGAGTTCACTGTACTCAAATTTCCTCCCCAGTCATCACATCTCAATCCAATAGAGCACCTTTGGGATGTGGATCCACATTATGGAGCTGACAAATCTGCAGCAACTGTGTGATGCTATCAGGTCAACATGGGGGAAAATCTCTGAGGAATGTTTCCAGCACCTTGTTGAATCTATGCCACTAATAATTAAGACAGTTCTGAAGGCAAAATGGAGTCCAACCCACTACTAGCACACTGTATCAACAGTAATGAAGTGTGACAATGAGAGTTATATCAGATTATTATTTGTCAATGTCTGAATATTTAGCAATTATTTTGATTCTTTTTTTTCTGTATTTTACCTCTGTTAAAATTATGTTTGTTATATTGTTCATTTCCTGTTTTACTTTAATAGTCAGTTGTGTACTGTGTTTAGTTTTACTTCCTCTTCATCAGTGTCTCGCCATTGATTTGTTTCAGCTGTACCTTGTTTTCCCCAGCTGTGTCGCATTCCCCTGATTAGCCCTCAGCGTGTTTGTGTACATAAAGGCCTGCCCTTCTCTTCATTCTTTGTCTGAGCGTCTGTGATCCTCCTCTGTGTTCTTGTGGATTTCGTTTTGGCTTGCTTTTTGCATTTTGTGTTTCATGTACTTTGTAAATGGCCTCAATAAACAGCATTGTGGGGTTTTTTTTACTTCCTGTCTGCCTCCTGAGCCTCCGTTTGGGTTCTAAATCCCAATACGTGGCAGTTATTTATTCCTGCTTTCAGTCTGGGGTTTGTTCCATTCACAGATTTTTATTTGCCAGGTGTAGTAGATGAAATTAAAAATGTCCAGATCAGTCCTAATCAATTCACATAACAACTGAGGACATATTTAGATAAATGTTGTGACAGTATCTTATGACCTGGTAATGCTGCATCCACAAATATCAGATATCTGCTCGCAGCACAGTTTTATCTGTCATGCCCGGATCAGACACAAGTTACACAATAAAATGTAAAAAATAAAAACTGAAGAGAAAGATTAAAGTAATTATATGTATCATGGTTTTAGCATATCTTTTCTAGTCTCACATTACATATAGTGAGCAATCATCATTTGTGAGTGGCTCCCTATATACAGGAAATGTTAATATATGGCACTCAGCTCAGAGATAACTTAGTTCTTACACCCACACCAGCCAAAGTGCAGTATGGGCTCTTTTTACTGCCTCGCACACACGCAGATCTGCACACCAGACAAACTCGGATACACACACACACACACACACACACACACACACACACACACACACACACACACACACACACACACACACACACACACACACAAATGTCTAGTTTATGTCTCACTGTGAATGATATCCTGGCCATTATGGGCCCTTTATTTACACTGGCTTTACAAATGAGCCCTAATTACTAGGTCTTAATGATGTGGTTGGGCAAGCAACGAGCGAGGTAGCTCTGCAGGGAGATAACGAAAGAGAGTGAGAGAGAGAGAGAGAGAGAGAGAGAGGGGCGGAGGGAGAGAGGGGAGAAGGCGTTTGCTTGGAGGGTTTTTTGTAAATGTCAAGAGCAGAGAGTTGATGGCTTCATCAATCCTTTATCCCTGTGAAACACCTGGAGGAGGAGAAGAGAATGGGAGGAGGGGGGAGATTAGTCAGGAGGAGAAGTAGGAGGAGGAGGTACAAAAACAAGGCAGAGAGATGGGGGAAGAAGTAGCTAGAGGGAAAAGGAAAAAGGGATGTAGGAAGGGAGAGATCATCTAAAGGGAGAAGCTGGAAAGAGGAGAGGAGAGGGTAAATGATGTTTGTAGGCATGGAAAATAAAAGATAAAGGGAAAGAGGTAAGGATTGCTGGAAGAGGAAGGAAAGAGCAAAAGTTGGAGAATGGGATGAAAAGGAGAAGGTGAGAACAGAGGAGATGAAAAACATAAAGGAGAAAGGGAAGGAGGATGAGTGTTAACAGAGGGGGGTGAAGAGAAAAGGAAGACACAAATTTAAACGAAGGAAGGACATATGGGGCTCAGGAAATGTAGATATGAGAAGAGAAGAAAGCACAGGGTCGTTGGAAGAAAAAGATCAGGAAATGGGATGATGTCATTTAACAGACATAAATGTTTCAGTATACTCACCAATCAAACAGTTACTCTTCAATTCATCAAAATGAAAAAGAATCCAGTGTGTGCGTTACAAAAATGTAATTTCAAATGTTACTTTACTCTCACATACTCTCAGTCCTGTCCCCAGTTGGTCATGGCAGATGGCTGCCCCTCCCTGAGCCTGGTTCTACTGACTGTTTCTTCCTGTTAAAAGGGAGCTTTTCCTTCTCGGTGTCGCCAAGTGCTTGCTCATAGGTGGTCGTCTGATTGTTGGGGTTTCCTCTGTATTATTGTAAGGTCTTTACCTTTCAGTGTTAAGAAAACTGATGTTGTGATCTGGCCCTATATAAATAAAATAATACAAAAATTAAATTGACCATAATTATTTACATTCTCACCATATTTATGCACTGATTTTTGTGTTTTATACATATTGTACTTTACTGTGACTGACATTCATAACAGTTACCACAAACATATTATTTGCTTACTTTTATGTTATTTTGCAGTGATATTCCTACATTACAGCTGTAATATTTTCTCAGGGCAATAAAACAGAAATATTTGCTGTAACAGATTAGGTAACAGTAATTCATTTTTTAGCAATATCATGATCTAACCCTTAGCCCTTAACCCACTAATGCCTAGTGTATAATATTTGATACATTATTTTTAACATTTTTGTGCATTTTTGAGACATCAGTGTAATTGGTCTTCTCCCTGAAAAAACAAAATAAAACAAAACAAAAAAATAAATAAAGATTAACATTAAATAATTAAATAAACATTTCTGGTATGTTTTTCATGGTTCAGGCTTTAAAAGGTTAAACCAGAACGTTTCACGTTCTGTGCTTTTATTTTGATTCTGTGATTTTATGCTCTTATTTAGTATATTACAAGATTTTTTTCTGTTACATTCAAGGAATGGAATACATTGTGCAAAATGTCCCAGCCACAAATGCACATAACTCCTCTTTAAAACAGCTATGTGCACAAATCCCTTGCTATAATCGCCTATCAATTTATCTGTTTTCTGCATTTAAGGAGCAGGTACTTTTATCGCAATCCATAGGGGTGAGCTGAGCACACGTACACACACACACACACACACACACACACACACCTGAAGCCAGCGGTGGTCACATTGAGTTGTGCTGACATGGCCTAGCATCTGCTCGGCAGCTCCAGAATGACACCGATTTGCACTTAAATGAGTGGATTTAAGTAGCGCAACGCCATTACCACTCGGCCATATGTGATCCCAGTGTCTTTATCCTGCATTACACTGAGGAGGATGAGAGGGAGATGAGAGAAAGAGGGTGGGAGGAAGGGGCTTAGAAGAAAAGGGGAACGACAAGAGAGAGTGTGGAAGGGGTGAGAGAGATTAGGAGAGACAGTGGCAGCAGCAAAGAGAGAGATAGCAGGGAAAAAGATGTATAAAGAGAGAGAAATGGATCTGTAATGAGAAGGAGATGGAGCTGAGAGGAAGATGTTAAAAGAGAGAGAGAGGGGAGATAGGAAACAGAGAGGGAGGATTACATGATGAGAGAGAAGAAAAGAGGGTGAAAGAGGCAAATATCAGAAGTGTTGGACAGAGATGAAACAGTGGAGAGCATGAGCTGCTAAACAAATAGAAACAGCTGCAGTGGCATTACTCGTCTGTTTGTAGCAACTTTAAACACCAAACAATTTCACACATGAACTTTGGACAATGTCAAGACAATCAGGTGCAGGTATTGTCTAAAGTTACTCTTTCTCACATAGAGCATACAACATCTGCTTCAGATGCAGTCTCACTAATGGAAATAATCAGTTTTGTTCACGTAAGGTGAGGCACTTGGTTAGATGGTAGATGAGGCAGGACAGTCACTCACACCGATAATTACCTCATGTGAGCTTAACCCTCTATAGACCAATAGAATTCGATTAGAATCTTCTAGATTCCTGAGACAAAAAACTCTATAAACACCGAAATTTAGATGAAAACCTTTTAGGAATGTCAATTAGATGTTACTTTTTATTTAAAGATCAGATTTAAGATCTGTCTGTTTATATTTTCACCATGTCCTCCTCTTCTTCATCTGCCTCCTCTGTTATAAATGGCTGTATGGCTGCCCGGATATGGACCCAAAATGCAGGACTCGGGACACTCAAAAACAGTTTTAATGCTGTTTAAGTTTTTCTTAAACACAAAAATACAAAATAATGCCAAAAACATGGAACAAAGGAGCAAACAACTGAGAGGGAGGACGCAACAACGAACTAAGACAAACTAGTGGGAATAAATACACATGATGGGAATAAATACACTTGGGAAAACACACAGCTGAACAAAATCCAACAACGAGACATAGGAAGTAACTGTAAACAAGGGATGAGGACACATGAATAACAAAATAAGTCACACAAAATAACAAATGGAAGAACTAAATGAGGGAACATCACTGACAGAGACAAAGCCGAACATGGGGAACACCCGGGAGATGGGCTAAACTAAAAGAAAGAATGTAATAAATTCAACAGATACTGTAACAAAAGCATAAACTAGGAACATAAACCACTTCTCAAAACCCTAAAATACCGATAAAATGACAAAACTCAAAACTCTGGGTCAACGACCCAGGGCCCATAATATCTTCCACAACTGCTTGTCTCCACCTCCATCCTCTTCCACGTCATCTCCGGAACTGAATTCAGGGCTTTAACATAAGGAAAATTAAATAGATATGGTTAATTATACCTGACATTGTCACATTGATTATACATGCAAACTTCCCATCTCCAGACAGTTGTCCATAGGCTAACATTATGCCAGCTAAAGTTTGGCTTGAGTGTTCAAAAGCACTTTCCTTCTGACAAAGTGTTTGATTACATTCTCACATTGTATGAGAATTTATTTGCTAATTGCACAAGTCTGACAACATAGGATCCACTTCATAGAAAATTTCAGGAAACAGCAACAAAAGCGGCAACGCTTACCGACAGAAAGAACTCACCTTGGTAACACTGTAACCAGTCAGGACTGTTGACTGTGGCCTTTATGGGGCCAAGCAGAGCAGCTGGCCAGCTGTTATGGGGTACAGATTGTTAGGCAGCTGGCAGTAATTGTCAGATCTGACTGATTTGAACATTTGTGTTCTCACATAGAGCTCTGCCACTGCCTGATGCCAGGCTTTCAACTGTCATCTTGATAGTTATTATAGTTCTGTATTTTCTAATTAGTGTTTATTTTTAGTTCATTTTGACTTTTTGATTTTAATTTTGTTTAGTTTCAGTTAGTTTCCAAAGGAGATGTTGTTTCAGTTCAGTTTTTTTTATTAGTTTCAGCGTTAATTTTACTCTTTTTAATTAGCATACTGTATGCCAGGGGCAAAATGTAGGGAAATCAGTACAGATATCATTATAAAAATATGGAAAGCAGTTAAGTCACAGTCCTAGAATCTCAACAAACATGTCCATCAATGCCTATCAGGCAAGTTTTAATATTTTTCCCAGACTAACCGCAAGTTGCTCTCTGATGCATCCATCAGTATAAATGCATGTGAATGTTACACAGAAAGCACTTAATTACACTCAACAAAAATATAAACGCAACACCTTTGTTTCTGCTCTGATTTTCCATGAGATGGACTTAAAGATCTAAAATTCATTCCAGATACACAATATTACCATTTCTCTCAAACATTGTTCACAAATCAGTCTAAATGTGTGATAGTGAGCACTTCTGCTTTGCTAAGATAATCCAGCCCACCTCACAGGTGTGCCACATCAAGATGCTGATCTGACATCATGAGTAGTGCACAGGTGTACCTTATACTGCCCACAATAAAAGGCCACCCTGGAATGTGCAGTTTTTTGCTTTATTGGGGGTCTGGGGACTCAGAACCGGTCAGTATCTGGTGTGACCACCATTTGCCTCATGCAGTGCAACACATCTTCTTCGCATAGAGT
>VVHJ01049082.1:3289-13920 GCA_015107715.1 Tylochromis polylepis | reverse complement strand
GTAAACCACCTCCTCTGTTCAAGGATGGTCGTTCACAGTGGACATAGATGGCTTCTTTCACTCCTCGTTCAAACCATCTGTCTTCTCTGTCCAAAATGTGAACATTGGCGTCTTCAAAATTGTGACCTTTGTCCTTTAGATGCAGATGGACAGCTGAGTCGTGGCTCTTCTATGCTGTGCCATGCGTTTATGAAGTGGCTGTTTGGTCTCTCCAATGTAGAGGTCTGGGCATTCCTCGCTATACTGTACAACATACACTACGTTGTTAAAAGTTTGTGTTTAGGAGTTTTGTCTTTGGGATGAACCAGTTTTTGTCTGAGTGTGTGGCTGGGTCTGAAGTACACTGGGATGTCGTGTTTGGAGAAGACTCTCCTGAGTTTCTCTGATAAACCGGCTACATAGGGGATGACAATATTGTTGCGTTTGTCTTTCTGATCCTCCCTAGTTGGTGTCTGATCTTCTTTTCTGTGCATCTTTGCTGATTTGATAAAAGCCCAATTAGGATAACCACATGTTTTAAGAGCTTCCTTTACATGTGTGTGTTCCCTCTTTTTTCCTTCAGGCTTAGAGGGAGCATTTTCTGCCCGGTGTTGTAGGGTCCTGATTACTCCAAGTCTGAGCATCAAGTTGGGGCAGAAAAGCATCCACCAAATGAAAATGCATTCTATCTGTCACAACAGTAATAATATACGATGGTCAAAAAAACCAAAGAAAAAAATGAAAGAAACACTTTGCAATTGTGTAAACTTCTGGGATATTAAACTGCTCAGTTAAGTAGGAGAGGGGTTGTTAATCAGTTTTGTGACCATGCTTGTTTTTAGCACTCTAGTGCCAGAACTTACTAACATACTTACTGGATAATAACATGTTGTTCACAAAGATCTTACAGATATATTTGGACAAGCTTTCTATATTCCTGCTACAAAAAACAATAAGAATCTCTGTGCTGTCTTTAAGCTGGCCTTTTCTAGCCACTGGTAAGATTTCTTGATGACAGCCACTTCCTTTATCTGTTGATGGTACATCCTAAGCAGGGTTTGGATTTCTATGACAGTTCCTCCTCCTCTTCCTCATCACCATCCATCTTAAGCTGCCTGAGGCACTCTTGGAGCAGCTCATCTCAGGGAGTCATCTTCCCGATGTATTTAAAGCCTCAGTGCAATGCACTGAGGCTTCCACCCAGAACCCAGCACTCTGAGGCTGTGAAAGGACTTCAGACAGTAAATGAACTGAGGGGCTGCACCAAGGCCCAACTTTGGTAGATTCCAGGAATTAAAATATTTAACCCAAAGCGAGCAGAATATATCCCCCTTGAAGGCAAAAGGGGGAATTAATTTATGTGCACAAATCCTCACAACCACTCCCTTAAGTGCACCATTTTCCACCACATCATTGCAGTGAACACATAAAGTTGTGGGTGTAACATAGTTTTATTATTAACTGATTCCACAAAAAAATATAGCAAGGCTGTTTTCTTTCATCTATTGCTACATCTATTGATACATCTATTGATACATCTGATTGCAGACATCATGTGCTTGCTTTGGTTGCATGAGAAAATTTCACACATTTTACCAAAAGACTTTCCACAACACTGACCCAGAAACACTCTAACGACATCTTTGAGAAAGAGGGTGGAGGCCATACTGTCAAAGCTGTTTGCCAAAACCAGCGGGAAAGGTTTGAGTAGAGTTATAGCCATGATTTCATGATAATCATGGATGATGCAGTGTTTTCAAATCTGGGAGAAGAGTTCATTCAGTCAATCAGTTTGTGTCTTTGTCATCCAAATAGTGTTTTCACCAAGGGTTGTTTATTATGCTAATGTATCTCCACTTGCATCTCCTCTTCACATCTTAGTTCCTTCTTGCGAGGATGTGACAGAGAGATGTGAGGAAAAGATGCAAGGACAGAGGAGCTAACTGAAGCTGCCAAATGACAAATCTGTTTTGATAGCTTCAGTCCTACGACAATCCAGCCATTCAATTTCATCCAGGTCTCTGTCGAGTGGGGGTGGGGAGGTCGTTTTTGATTATCACCATGGAAACATATGCAGTGAAAGGTCAGGAAACTGACAGGTTCATTTAAACTTATCTTATGGCCTCACAACATCTACTATAGTTAGGCTACCATAAACCCAATGTGTATTTAGCCTTGCTAAACACAAAGACAACTTTAATGTGTATAAGAATGGAAAAAAGAGAGAAGCCCATTAAGCATAGGTCCTAACAGACTGACTGGACAGGGTCAGCATACCAAACAAGCACACTCATTTACAGAATTCCTCATACCACAATTATTTCCAATTGACCAGAGAATATATATCTATGTGATATATCTATATATAGATATAGTACACATGCATATTAGAGTGTGAGTGCACATTTTCAACACATAAATGTTAACAATGTTTCAACACTTTACAAAAACACAAACTACTC
Source organism: Tylochromis polylepis (assembly GCA_015107715.1). Classification (NCBI taxonomy): domain Eukaryota; kingdom Metazoa; phylum Chordata; class Actinopteri; order Cichliformes; family Cichlidae; genus Tylochromis; species Tylochromis polylepis. Next base: position 11,479 of record VVHJ01049082.1, on the reverse strand, counting down.
ACCCATCAAAACTTGATCTTTTGGACCTCCTGCTCAACAAAGCCATTAACAACAGTGCTCTAGTGCAAATTCCTGGTGGTATATGCATGCTGCTTGCTTCTCTCCTTCCTCTTTTGAATGCCACTTTTTTGTTTTGGATTGCTAAACATAATTTGTAATGCCACTCTGCTAACGAACTACTCTGTAAGAGCTTGCCAAAAAAGCAAATTGATAAAAAATTGATAAAAAACTGTTGTCAGCATGTTCATGCACTTGGCTTCATGGACTTGGCTATAGTGAAACCATCAATTTGAATATGTTTGTGTAGGTTCTCAGTCATCAAGGCCACTGTAGTCTAAAATCCAGTCGATGACAACTGGATTTCTTTTACAAGGTTTTACTTCTAATCTGAAGTTCAGTTCAAAATGCTGATGGCAAGTTTTTTTGACAGTGATTTTGAGTCACTGTTCCATTTTGTGAGTTGTTTGGTCATGTGGGTTGAGGTGAGGATGGAACAGTTGTTAGCACTGTTGCCTAATAGCAAGAAGGTCCTGGATTCAAATCCACCATCTGGCCAAAGAATTTTCTGTGTAGAACTTGTGTGTTGTCCCCATGGGTTCCTCCCACAGTCCACAGAAGTCCAGTTAATTGGGTTAGGCTAATTGTGAATCTAAATTGCCTATGGGTGCATTGGTCAATAAGACTTAAAAAAAGACCTACTATATAAAAAAAGAAACTAGCCTATTTGAAGCCTGTAAAGAAAGCTGTAAGTTAACAAACATCAATATTACAACCTTTTAATTAAAACATAGGTGAATCTGATGGTTTACAATCAATCAAGTTAACTTTGTCTTCCCTCTAACTTTTGTTGAAAATGTGATTTATGTAATCCTGAGCAGGTCATTTCAAGCATGTGGCTTATTTTGGTGACACTGTTGAGCTAATGTGATTAAATTATAAATATATTGTGATTAAACTATAATGTGTTGGTGTGTAGGGCTGTTATATGCCTTATGGGGATACTGCTGACACATGAGAAATTGTTGCGTTTATATATCAACCTTTTAGCCTAACAGTAAGTAGAAATATTTATGTCTTTCTTCAACATTTTGATCAACAGCTATCAGTAAATGAAGCACTCTAAACCTTGCACTGGAAAAATATCCCTTACTTCACCTGTGGTTAAACACTTTGATTTTCCAGTCCAGAGGAATGGCCAACAAAAGGAAAGACTTCACTGAGTAAAAAAGGATGAAGATACAAGCCGGTGATGATCCAATGCAGATGGTCTCAGGAGATGAAGAAAAAACCTGATCACCTTCTCTACAAAAACAAGGTGAGTTTAATGTTATGATTGATTATAGTTTTTCAAGGTACGTATGCTACTTTAATTATAAACTGCTTACATTGCAACTGAATGCTGTTATGTGTATTAAACTCTACATGTATTATAGGAAAATGAATAATGATCATTTCATTTCAATTCAATTCCATTTTATTTATACAGCGCCAAATCACAACAGTCGCGTCAAGGCGCTTATCCACAGCAGATCTGATCAAAAGCAAAACTTACAATGTCTTCTAATGCTTGTGAGTATGCACCTCCCCTGAGAACTATACATATTTGTTACCTTGCTTTAGATTACATAGTTCTAGTCTGTATACAAAATTATTTGATTTACTTTAACTTTGACATAAGGTTTGACATAAGTAAGATTTTATTTTAATTGTTTGGCTTTTAAATCTATTTAAGTCAATAAAATAATTCAAGATTATTTAATTCTATTAATTTTAATCTACTTTATATTGCTTCATATTTATGAATGTATTGCTTTTTTAAACATCTGTTCTTTTCAGTTATCAGCTTGTTTAATCATTAGTGAAGCAATTTGAACTGCACTAGCTTAAATGAAGGGTTCTGTACAAATAAAGTTTTAGACCTTGAAAAATTTCTGAATTATTAATTAAACATGATACAAAAGACACAAAACAATAATATCACTACATTGGGTCAAATTGCAATTTAGTATTTAGTAGAAAAACACCATATAAGAACCAGTTGATTTATAAGTTATATGATTTCAAGAAAACAATACCTTCCTGGATGCTGTAAACATGATTTTTATTTTCCAAGTGCAAGTGACAGTTTTTGTTGTTGCTTCTTTTGAGAAGAGATTTTGTGTCAAATGGCTAAGAATTTAGGTCATATTTGGTTAAATGAAGCCAACAGCTGATGCTGTATACAGATAAACAGAATCATCTTTCTAGGATTTCCTTACCTGGATGATTGTGCATGGCTCAAGACACCTATGGAAGTGTCAACTCCAACATGGGAATCTGTGCAAACTGAACTAATGTCCCTGCTACATGAACTAAAGTGTGAGGTAATGGGAGTTTTGTGAATGGTGACATCAGCTTTGCAGCCCCTGCTGAGAAATACCAGGAATTCTGGGAGTGTAGGTCTCGCATGGAACAAGCGAACTTGTGTTTTCTTTTATCAAAGCTGTCCTCTGGGTGATGACAGAACAGCAGCAAATCACTCTTGTGGACTTTATCTAATAATAGCACTTGGTAAATCTAAATATTAGGAAGATTAGTCACCAGTGCTGAGAGATCCTGTGGGTGTGATATAAAGTGGCGATGAATGATGATCCAGAGCCTAAAATAGGTCATTTCTTCTTGCCATTTTTATTTCATAACTGGAGTAACTGGAAATGTGGATTCCAACATGAATATTAGCTCAGAGGATTTACTATGAAGACAACTGTCAAAGTGCAAGCACCAACCAGTGGCTACACATTTTACATTGTCACAGCACTCCACTCCCGTTTACAGGGCCTGCATAAACAGCATTCATGTATCGCTGTCTTTAAACAAGTCCTTTCAGTCCTTATTGCTGTGCTACCATAGGTAATACTTTCAAAACAGAGGTTCTGGCTCTTGTGACAAATTGGCAGACAAAAATAAAACACAAGCTCCATTACAGTGCAAAAAGAAGGGAGATAAAACCATGAGCAATGTCAAGGTCATTTTCCTTCTAGTTGAGGAAACAAATTGTGGTCTCCTCCCTGTATGAATTGCAGGGAAATGGGATGCATGGCGTGTGTGTATGCGCTCACCATGTCGGATGAGTTGGGAAATCATCTCTCAGAGCATCAGAGCGTGGTTCATGGTTTTTAAAAAAAAAAAAAATTCTTTATGCAACCAATTCTTTAAGAGATAAGACTTGGTGTGAGGAATCAAATTCATTTAAATATTCATGAAGGACGAAGAGAAAGTCAATCATTTTGAGTAATTTTGGAAAGAACTTATACTACAGCTACAATATTAAAACCACTACGGTTTAATAAAACATTCTGCTTGGACATTTTTTAATTGCTGCCATTTATGTAACTATCACTTTGTTGCTGACATAAGCACCTTAATAGCAGCCTCACCTTTGTTAATATGAGTCACTGAACTGTTGTGCCTTTTGGATAATTTTTTAAAGTGTATAGCAAATAATTTGACTGTTGAATGTGAAAGAGGTCCGTGCTTCAGCTTTGATGTGTACATTTATAGGACTTTATTAGTCTGTTAGTTACTGTTGTATAAAGCGCTTTGAGTGCTCGGGTAGAGCAGAAAAGCATTATATAAGAACCAGTCTATTTTCCATTTACCAATTAGCATGTACAGGTAAAGTTTATGCATGCAAGTTGTTAACCAAGCTTGCTAGTGGTAGTTTATAAAATGGCACACCACTGTCTCATACAAGTGTAGTCATAGCAACTATTTGGAAACATACATGTATTACTGGCCAAATGGGAAAGACAAGACAAACACCAATACATTTCTTTGTTTATTCCAGGCTGGTTAACATTAGTTCTATTTCCTAATTGACAATAAAATTCTATCAGAGCAACTAGAGCATGCTGTAGGTATTACATGTACTTTGCTGCAGTGGTTTGAATCAGAACTATCTAATAGACTCCAATTCGATCTTCTGCTGTGCTCTGCAGGCATTACCACAATGGGTACAGTAACCTACTGTACCAATCATATTTTTACAATTTAGGTCTATTTTTACTACATTTACATGTGCCTCTTCAGTGGATGAGAGAGGGCTCTAAATGTTTACAGATACAGGTGACCTAAAGCTGCATCCTGAGAGCCTTGAGCTGCTGCTCAACTATTCCGTATGGATATAGCTTCAAAAATATGTCAACTAATCACTTTGTTTATCACAGATAAAGGTTATTTTATCACTTCATTTACAACAAAAAAAATTTCAAAGCAAGCATTAACATTTTTAGCATTGTATTTTAAGATACAATCCAGTCCGAGTTTACATTTCAAAGTGGACAAAAAGGTATAAAATAGGATTACAAATTCAGTCCTTTGGCTTTCTTTATTTAACAGGTTCAGTAATACACTGTGGTGATACCCAACGCAAGCTCTACGCCTGCAGTTAAGTCTTTATTATTTCTTAATGAGGACCCCTGAGAACCAAAGGCGCTCTCTCTTTTGCCATGAAAGGGGCATATTAGATGTGGATGGTCACTGTGACTGGTTACGCAGCTTCCCACTCAGATCCTGCAGCTCAGTGATTACTTGCTCCAGAGCAGTAACGCCGTCCTGCAGCTCAGCATGGATCTTTCCTGTGGCCACGTCTGTGTGCATTTGCTGGAAGACAATACACAATTGAAGAATCAATTATAAAGTCATTAATGTTAACTTATATCACTGAGAAGAACGACTTAACGACCTGAGTGCCTATGTCTATAAAGCTTCATGTCTGACATGTGTCTTGATAGACTGCTTGATGAATTTGTTCAGACAGAACAGATGATTTGAATGGTGTCACAACCTGGTAAAGATTTTGTGTCAGGCTGACAACATCAGGTGGATTATCTGTATGAGCATCTGCTGCCATCGTCACTTACTGAGTGAAGACCAAGAGCTAAAGAGGTTCCAGACACCTTATTGTTATCAAGCCAAGAGACATGTGAGCCTATCCGATCTGCTATAGGGTGAGGCTATACCCTAAACATTATGTTTTAATATCAGCATCTACTATTGGTATAATATACATTAAATATCAGAAACCAAAGGGAAATGCAAAATAGGTGCAATCAAGCTCTAGTGTTTAATTTTTCAGGGCAGGTCAGAAGTACTTGACAAGCAGTAGGAACTACCAGAAAACAGCACTGAAAGAGGTCCCAGCAGCAATTTCTACAGTAAGAACACACACAATAGGTAGGCCAACCTCAATCCTCCTCCTAGTTCCTGATCCAGAAAACTGTCTATAAAGTGGGGCAGATATCTGCTTCCTGCTAAGTGCTGGTCTCTTAATGTTACCTTGGCTTTGGTGGCCAGACTCCTGAGACTGAGGCGTGTAGAAGAGAGTATCTGAAGAGCTTCTGTTGCATTACTCTTCTTCACACTGCAACTGAGTGCCACTGTGAGGCAGAAAAAGAGAGACTTAGAGAATGAAGGGAAAAGCTTCTGCATCTAAGCACAGAAGTAGCATTCAGAAAGTCAGAAATCAGATTTATTGCCATAGTAGTATTAAGTTAATTCTTTGGGATCACCAGGTACAAACCCAAATATCAAAGATGGGGATCCTAAAGATGTCTTCCAAAACCCTCAACAAAAGTGTTGCATTTCATTGCTTGTGTGAGCTGTATTACTGGAGTGTTTTTGGACCATTTTGCAACCCACAAGTACGCCCCCAACATGGAGGGGATTAGGGGGAGATTAATGGGATTAGAAGTAGTTCAACCAAGACCTGTAGTCAAGTCACAGTAACACATTTTCTAAACTCACCAGGAAGTACTAATTTGCTATCTTCTCTCCAAGCCCTCTCCCTTTTCTGTTTTAAAGAAAAGCAAAGTCTAATCATACAGCTCAAGCTGCCTGCAGATGGCGACACTTAAGTTATTCTCCATTTCAGATTGATTTCAGGGCATTTCTACTGTATGACAGTGTCAAGCTCACTTTTTGGCACATTTGCCTCTGAGTATTGCATAGAGTTTGTATGTAATCATGCTGTGTGAGAACTTGGCTTTGTGTTTGGTCTGAAAACATCATAAAATACTAGTATATTCCTGAGTTTTGTCTCATTTATCAACAAATATAATCTCTTAACTTTTTAGTACTTTGGGGAATCCTAGCGGTGGGAATGAGAATCAGCACCTCCAAATCTGAGGCCATGGTCCTCAGCTGGAAAAGAGTGGATTCCCCACTCTGGGTCAGAGACGAGTTCCTGCCCCAAGTGGAAGAGTTTAAATATCTCTGGGTCTTGTTCCCAAGTGACGGGAGAAGGGAGCGGAAGATTGACAGACGAATTGGTGCTGCCACATCCCCACAGCATGATGCTACCATGATGCTTCACTGTAGCGATGGTATTGGTCAGATGATGAGCAGTGCCCAGTTTCCTTGAGACAGCACACTTTGCATTTAGGCCAAAGAGTTCAATTGTTATGTGGTGGGTGGGGCAGTGCCAGTGAGCCTAGCAGGGCAGCTGGGTCTGATCAGGTAATCAGGCTCTCCCTATATCAGGAGGCCACTGAGCTGAAAAGCTGCACAACACCCCAAAAACTAAAAGCACTGTAAGTAAAACATCACCAATCCTGCAATATTGTGTATGTGCCAGGTCTTTTGGTCACACTTTGTTTCATCAGACCAGAGAATTTTGTTTCTCAAACAGCCCTTTAGGTACCTTTTGGAAAACTCCATGTGAATTTGGAGTGGCAATTTTGAGCTTAATTTTGAGTGTCATGCAAAGGCTGTGAATTTTTATTTTTCATAAATTTGCAAGAGTTTCAAGCAAACTTTTTTCACTTCGTCATTATGGCTTATTGTGTGTAGAATATTGTGTGAGGTAAATTGAATTAATTTCCATGTTGAAATAAGGGTGTAACATGACAAAATGTGGAACAAGTGAAATGCTGTGAATACTTTCCAGATGCACTGCATATATAATTTACTAGGGCTGTCAGCGTTAACGCGTTAAAATCCATCATCATGATTAACACGTTAACGTAAGTAACCCATCTGGAGTGCAGAATGACTCAAAATCCCTGAAATGTCTCTGTCAACGCTGTCTCTGTCAAACTTTGGACAAACTGTCCAAAGTTTGTCCATTCTGCGTTCCAGATGGGTTAATTGCGTTAAAACTGTTAATCGCGTTAATCGTGAACTCGCTTTAACGCTGACAGCCCTATAATTTACCTTTTATTATTTGGAATAATTCATTTGTTGTTTTTATCTTAGAGGATGTAAGGGTTCCTCTTTCAGATAATAAAATATTGGTTTGAAGAGAGTTTGCACAGTGTAAACGTTAAATTCCTGAGAGGAGATAATACTGTGATCCTGGTAGATTCAGATGATCAGAAGTACCTCTATAATGCTGTATCACAGACGGCATACAAAAAAAACACAGACTCTATGTAGCATGAGGCATTGATCATCAGTATTATTATTATTATTATTATTATATTTAATACAAATATTAATTAAACTAATGTAGACTTATGTACAAAAATCCAGTCTTATTCACTTATAGTCAAATCTAACACACAAAGTATTAAAAAGTGAAGGGATTTGAATAGTGTTTTAAAGAACCAAACCATGACATCCAAGAACATGGCTAAAAATTTTAAACACATAACAGGGAGGCAAATCTCATAATGTGTCTCAATTAGGGGAGGGAGGAGGGATAAACTGATGGAGAGTGCAAACACATTTAATACCTGACTGCATTATTATTATTTTCAAAGTCACTTCTGATCGCCTCTCCAGTGTTTAACCCTATATATCTGTCTTGCTGTAATGAAAACATCAAAGGTTTGAGGAGATTATCATCTAAACTGTCATAAGAGATATCACTCTTTCATCTCATCTCCATCCTTTCATCTTCTCTGAGAAGATGAAAGGATGATGGCATACAGAGCTGGGTGGTGAGCTAACCTTCTCCCATACGGACAGCTTGTTTGATCACCTCCTTGAAGAGAGCAAGTTCTTTCTCCCAACCGCCTCCCTGAACCTCGCAGCGATGGGCCTTGGACAGGAACTGCAGTGCCTAGAAAAAAACAAAACAAAACAAAACAAACAAACAAAAAAAACACAGAAGCTGCAGTACCATTCTTTTATCCATATGTAGTTAAATGCAGCCCTCACTTTTACCCTTGACTTTTTTTTTTTTTTTTTTTTTTTTCCAAACAAGGAGAC
>VVHJ01049081.1:0-10500 GCA_015107715.1 Tylochromis polylepis | reverse complement strand
GTTACGTTCTAAAAATAACCCGCTGTCACGGTCCTGGGTCAGTGACCCAGTGGTTTTGACTTATTTTGTTATGTGTTATTATTGAGTTTTCCTAGGTCAGGCTGCATGTCATCATTTCCTGTTTTATGTTGAAAGTTTGTGTGTCTGGTGAATGTTTTCTGTTTTGTCTTCATGTGCTGTTTGGTTAATGTGGTCCAGCTGTGTCTCCCTCCTGTGTCCGGTCCCCTCGTTATCTGTTATGTATTTAAACCCTGTGTGTTTCCTGGTTCGTTGTGGCGTCGTACCCTCATGTGTTCTCTTCTCGTCTGTGTGTTTCCGTCTGCCAGCCTGCCTACCGGTCCTTTGTTCATGTGTGTGTCATTGTTTAAGGAAAGCACCAATAAAGTAAGTTTCATTCATCACATCATCTCTGAGTCCTGCGATTGGGTCCACCATTCCGCCTGCCAGCGAGCAGATCATGACAGTTAGTTAACAATTATTAAGAATTTTTACCTCTTTCCAAAAATCTGTGACATTATTACTCAGCATTTTCCTGGCCATAGAATCTGCTCTCATAACTTGCTCATTTTTAGATGTAAAACAAACAGCATACTTATATCTGGCATTTGCAAGCCTTTTCTGTTCAAACTCTGGGCCTTTAGGTCTTCCAGCCCGAAAGTTTATAAGCTACACGCGCTTCATCCTGATACGTGGCTACATGTTCTTCCCAACCAGGCCTGATATGAGGTTTCTTATTATGCTTACACTGTACATCAAATGGTTTACCACTTTCATACAGAGCACTCACTATATCATCATACATGGAACATAGTCTATGTTTATGCTCAAGATTCTTACATTTGACACCTTTGCACAAAATAGCTTCTTTAGGCAAATAAATGTTGTTTAATTATTTATCTGTATTATTATAATAAGCCAAGAAGGGGGTTAGGGGTTCACTAAATGCTGACCAGTCTAATTTTACACTGGTAGGATTTTAGTTACATGATTATTTCCAATTGTTGCTGGCAATTGTTCCACATTTACAGTAAAAGCAAAAGGTATATGGTCTGACACAGCTACCCCGTACTTAATAGTCATGTTTCCTAATGCTGCCCAACGTCTGTACAAATGCAATGATCCAGCCATGACGTAGTATGCCAAGCTTCACTTACCTTGTATATATGTGTAGCTGTCTTTGAGCAGTAACACTTCGCTTGTGAGAATAAGATTATTATCTTCACAAAAACAGATTAAGTGTGAAAGATCAGCATTAAAATCACCCACAACATATATACTATAAGTACTGTTATCTTGAATAAATGCATTGATAAGAGCCAGCATACTAAGATATTCCTCCTAATTTTCAGGAGTTTCATAGGGAGCATAAAGTATATAAGGATAACAAAACTATTGTTATTCTGTGTATATTGTATACAATACACACCAGTCTACATCCAGTCTAACTGGTTTTATCACGGCATCAGTTTTTGATGCCCACCCCCCTAGTTCCCCCACTCCCAAAAATTTTGTCTCAAGGTAGTTTTTCCAAGTCTTGTTTAGGTCACCATGTCTCTTGCAAACATTAAATGTCACATTCTGCAAGCAAACTGTCCACAACAATACGCTGAGCTTTATCCCCTGCACTCTTCCCCAAACGCAGGCCACCACATTTGTAAGACAATACCCGAAGAGACCTCATCATGCTAATATGTTAACACCAGGGGATGCAATTATCTCCCCTGTTGGATGCACTATGTTTGACCCCACGGACGCACTATGTTTGACCCCACGGTACCAGGCTTGCTTGGTTCATAATAACGCCAGACCAGAGCCCCTTCAGGCCAGAGTTCGGATTATAAGTTTCACCAGTGTCATTAGATTCAGCAGTAACCTTAAAAGAGCTCAACCTGCTGTGTATATTGACAATTTTCTGACAGGTGGCATCTCTGTTAAGTTTCTCTTTAAGATACAGATAAAGCATTTCTGCATCTACATCTGGGGCAAATTTAGATGCGAACACACTTACTAGTTTAGTCTTTACAACTTTTTACATTATTCATAGCTCCAGTGCCAATGATAGATACAATTCCAGGCCTTGTTGTGTCCAGTGTTCGCAACATGAATTCCCGAACCTGAAACAACCTTCTCCAGCTTTAGGTGAGGCCTGCGCTTCTTCACAATTTTGATCCATTGTGGGGAACACGTGAAGAGCTCTGACTCAGTTGGATCCTTTGTAGTAGTAGTTTCAATGTTAAGACCAGAGGGTGTTATCAGAGCTCGATCTTGACCGCACACCAAAATCTCTGGACAACACGCTGAGTCATCACTCGTCCAGACTCTTGAAACAGCTAAGCCTCCAGCTCCGTGCCTCCGTGCCAGGCCACCTTTGCCTTGACTTCCCTGCATCACCTCAGAATGATTCCCCAGGGGAAAGTGATAAGTGGTCCCCGGTCCCTGAGTATTCAGAGTAGCAGCCATAGTCGGCAACTCAGAGTGACACCTAAGAGCAGTCACACCTGGGTTGACTTCCACAGTGCCAGCCTCAACTTGCTCACAAACATCCGCTTGAAGTTTGAATACAGATTTCAAAGCACCCACCTTGGTACACAGCTGGTCCATTCACCATAGTAAACAACAGACATCCAAAATGGAGTATGTAACAGGCGGCAGATCATCCAGGTGATGAGAGACAAATCTAGGGATATTCTCCCCACATTCATTCAGCACCTTAAGGCAGGGTTTACTATTGTTGGCAGCTTTTTGCAGTCTTTATATCCAATACACCACTGTAAAGTAGTAATTCATCCTCCACAATTACCCTGTCATCAGCCGTCCTATATATCTTTGGTTTTAATTGAGACTGTTTACAAGCAGGATCTGCTACACACCACCTGCTGCATCCGCAACCTTAGTTCACTAAGTTCGCTTTAATAGAGAACTATAGTTCACCTATATACAAGTATATACAAAACTTGTATATAGTTTGCTAGGCCTGATATTTCTTTTGTCCTCCACTTGTCCCATTTCCTCAGATTTTTTAAAAGTCAAACTACACACCATATCGAGATATGCCAAGTTTTTAGCTCTTTGGGAATCACCTTGTTGGTTGCAATTACAAAAATGCTATTTTATGCCTGTAAAACTGTTGTCTTTGGCATTTCTTTGTAGGTTTAACTACAGAAATGGGAACAAATTCTATATTTTGTGACAGCAACAGAGTGCCTAAAGATAAAATTAAAATAGTGTTTTCTGCTAAGTTGTCTGTTATGTGTAGACACATTGGTTCATGTCTTAAGTTAGGTACCTTTTTATGTTTATATAATTCATAGGTCAGTGTTCTGTTAAGTGTCTTAACAAAAAAAAGACCTCCTCTGAAAATGAAACAGACACAGGTGCAAGGACTGAAGTTAGTGAAAAAGCAGCCAGTGTGCAAAGAAAAACTTTGAAAGACCTTCAGAAACCCCGGAGAATTATTGCTCAAGAGCACTTCAAAAATGACTGGAAACTCTGGGTCCTTAGAAGCCAAATATGAAGAAATGAAGAGTGGCTGGAGACATTTGAACAGTGCTGAATATAAATGTATAGTTACTACCATTGTGTAAACTGTATACTGTAGAGTATTTTATAATAATGTTGGTCAAGGTGGAAGAAATCAAGTAAGATAGCAAGTAAAACCTCAGCACTTAAGCCTAGAGTACAATGTACATTTAGTTACTGTACACTAATTTAAAGTGGCTGTGAAAATTCTGTATCACTATGAAGCATTTAGCAACAATACATTTTTTAAGCAAGTCATATTTAAAAACAATGGCAAGATGATGAACTAGCAGAGCACCCTGCTGACACATAGTTTAGTTTTCTTAAGTTATGTCAATATTAAAGCATGTCATTCACTACAGAAAGCCTGCCCAGATGACTTTACAATTACACTGTGCACAACAATTCTGACATTAATCAGCTGGAAATTAAATGGAAAAATGGGAATGGCATGTCTTTGTTGAGAGAGCTTCCAAAAGAAAGGCACGGTCATTCAACTCCAGTTCTAATGCAGACAGGAAATCTCATTATGTTTTAAATATTGTATGGGACATACAGTTGAGCAAATACAGAGAGACAAAGAATTCATAGTCTTGACCATTTATTCTGGAAGGCCACTAACGGAAGGTGGGGTGTGCGGAGGCTGTGTCATATCTTACAAGTAAGGCTCACATTTAGGAGCAAGCCTGAAAATACTGCAACATTTTCTTTGCATGGCTTTTCTGTGAATTGCAGACCGCTCGAGTGAAATGGGACAGAATAAAATAGAGAGGTATTTCTAACTCTCATTAGACTAATAAGCGTTTCTCAGTGCCGGCCTCTTAAAGAGATTTTTATGAAACAACAGGGTGCAGGATGTCCTCTGGTGCCATCCTCAATCCCCAGAACTCCAGAGATGAACAACTTCATTATGCAGAACATAATGGAAAGAGACCTTAATATGAACATTTATTTAAGACAAGGGCAGACTATATTTGTAAAGCAGTTAAGCAAGGGAATGTATAGCCAACGTTTGCTTCGGCAAGGGAGAAACATTATTTGAGATCAGGATTCTTTCTCAACAGTAATTTACATAGAGGAAAAAGTTTTTTCTTTCTTTTTTTTTGCTGCTGTAATATATCCTTTAAAAAAATATCATATCAGTGCAAATAGGACAGGGATGTCAAACTCATTTTACATCATGGGCCACATACAGCCCACTTTGATCTTACCTGGGCCAGGCCAGTGAAACTCTCCTTTTCTGTCAGTTTAAAGATGTTTAACTACACATTTAATCCCTGAGATGTCTTAATATATGAAAAAGAAGGGCAATTCCAACACTACATCTCAGTTTTTATACATTACAAAGGCATACAGTTACAGAAAAGGTTTGGTAACTCATTGCCCAGACTATCCTGTATTTGTGAAACATCAAACAAAATGTTTCTGTAATAGATGGCTGAAAACAGGAACATTTTTGTCATTTAATTGTTTATCTATTACTTTGGTGTAGTATGAATGACTATGGGGGAGGTCTTTATCAATAGGAAAACCTATATAACATGCGTGAAAATACAATTAAAAGTTCAAAATTCATCTCTCCCTTCACATTTTCCAAAGGCTTCCAGTGGGCCGGATTGGAGTCTGTCGGATGCATTTTGGTGATCCTGGTGATCCTGGTGACTGGGCAATATCAGGCTCTGATAAAAGCATTGCACCTCAGCACCAATCACTGCTAAAAGTGTTTACATGTTGCTGTGATGTCATTTTAGCTCAGGGGCTTTAAAACATACAACCTGTGTGAAGACGTCAGAGAGACTCCAATGAAAGGATGCCACCAAGTTGAGATTAGTTTGTCTCAGTACACAACTCACACCATACGTCACTAATGGCTATTTTTAATGGTTATTTTTTTTTCAATTTTAAAATTTTTTTTACCTGTCATGCATTACAGGACGCAACAACCCAAAAGTAACTGGTAGACCTTGTAGACAGTGAGAACGGAAATTACATTTAGGGGAACACATGCATAAACTGTTTTCAGCATCGGTAGTGACAGAAATTTGAACCATACAATTTCTCTGCATGAATATGCAAAAAAGAAGAAGAAGAAGAAAAAGAAAGACGCAGCAGGAGCTCTATTTACTACCCTTCCTGAAACATATGGCCAGTGCACAAAGCTGAACAATCTGAATAAAAATGCAGCATTGTCTGCGTTGCCCAAAACGACACAGTTTATCCATATTAGTCCCTCCGGTGTGCTCTGAACATCTTTCCTACTTTGGCCACCAACAACGGGTGATCTGTCTTCTTTTTCACAGGAGGGACACCACTGAATATGAGACAGGTGTCACTGTGCTTTCAGGAGCGTTTCTTCCACTCTCAGAGCAGTTTTCCCCTCACCCCAGCCAAGAGCATGCTCCCCGCCAAGAGCTCACTGAGCTTTCTCCACAAGTGAAGGGTGTAATTTGTTAGGGAACCTCAGCGATGACACTTCTCCTGCTGGCTTTCCAGTGGTGTGACTTGGGCGAGGGCCATAAACTTGGCTGAACCGCAAACTCTCACAAGACGAGCCACCGGCTAAAGGTGACCATGATTTGTTCTACTGCGGCATGCATTGGGTCACCGAACTCTGGTCTCTCACTCTGGTGGAACAAGAGTAAAGTACAAGGTGACCACATAAATATACAACCCACCATTTCAACATAAGTGCACATTACCCAGAATTGGATGATGGAAAGCAATGAGTAGGTCTGCTGAGCTTGAACAGTGGCAATGCAGTACTGTAGCACGAGTGTGAGCATCTCTGTACAAGTAAGTTTAGAGTGAAAACAGTTCACAGTGAGGTCTGTGGATTATCCACAGTGCCTGAGGCATTGTTTCTAGAAAGAGAGTTTTGTGTTTCAGTAAGTCTACCACTTCATTCAGACCAAAATATCTCAAAAAAGCCATTAATCTTGTGCACACACTCACGGATAAAAATCCCCTTACTTTTCTTTTTGCTTCCCTGTGAAGTTGACAGAAACTGAGTGAGTCAGCTCAGCTGCAAATGAGCAGATGAAATCCAACCCACATCAGCTCATATCCTTTTTATACACTATATTGCCAAAAGAATTGACTCACCTGTCTAAATCTTTGAATTCTGATGTTGCATGCAGGCTGCTTCTACAAACATTTGTGAAAGAATGGGTCGCTCTCAGGACATCAGTGAATTCCAGCGTGGTACCGTGACAGGATGTAACCTGTGCAAAGAGTCCAGTCGTGAAATTTCCTCACTACTAAATATTCCGCAGTCAACTGTTAGTGCTATTATAACAAAGTGGAAGTGAATGGGAGCAACAGTGACTCAGGCATGAAATGGTAGGCCACATAAATCACAGAGCGGGGTCAGTGGATTCTGAGGTGCACAGTGAACAGAGTCAATCGCTACAGACCTCTGAACTTAATGTGGCCTTCAGATTAGCTCAGGAACACTTTCCACTTTCCATAGAGAGCTTCATGGAATGGGTTTCCATGGCTAAGCAGCTGCATCCAAGCCTTACATCACCAAGCGCAATGCAAGGTGTTGGATGTAGTGGTGTAAAACATGCTGCCACTGGACTCTAGAGCAGTTGAGATGTGCTCGAATCACTCTGTCTGACAAACCGATGTATGAGTCTGGGTTTGGTGTTTTCCAGGAGAACTGTACTTGTCTGACTGCACTGTGCCAAGTGCAAAGTTTGGTGGAGGGAGGATTATGGTGTGGGGTTGTTTTTCAGGAGTTGGGCTCGATCCCTTAGTTCCAGTGAAAGGAACTCTTAATGCTTCAGCGTACCATTTTGGAGACAAGATATTTTGGAAAATTTCATGCTCCAAATTTTGTTTGAACAGTTTATTTCTTTGGTATTGCAACATGACTGTGCACCACCAAAGCAAGGGCCATAAGGACATGGATGAGCAAATTTGGTGTGGAAGACCTTGACTGGTATGCACAGAGTCCTGACCTCAACCTGACAGAACACCTTTGGGAGGAATTAGAGCAGACATTGCAAACCAGGCCTTCTTGTCCCACATCAGTGTCTGTCCTCACATATGCTTTGGAAGAATGGTCAAAAATTTCCATAAACACACTTCTAAACCTCGTGGAAAGTTTACCAGAAGAGTTGAAGGTGATATTGCTGTTACATATATATCACTCAAGTTCATATGCGTGTAAAGGCAGATGAGCAAACACTTTTGGCAATATTATATAACCAACTGGCTATCTGATATAGGGCATGCTCTTTAGATTGCTTTAGCATACAAACAATTGTTGTGCATCTGCAAGCACCTTTGCAACCCACATCCACCCCAGCATCTCCTTCCTGTGCCTTTTTTGACTTTATCAGTTTCTTTCTTTTCTTGCTGATGACTGATCCATTCTGTGCTCGGGTCCAGCTGCTGATCTCCCCACCCTTCATTGCTGTCCATATAAGCACACAAAGGATATGGAGCTGTGTTCTCTCCTCCATATGATTCCATGCATTGTTGTGAAAGGATAGACATGTGCCAGAACAGACCCATGCCAGTGAATAGAATGTGGAATGGAAATATTGATCTTTTGACTATTGTGGTCCTGACTGAATTTTGTTTTGAAATGAAATTACTAATCCTAGTATGGCTTGCAATGGCTTTTTATGCAGGTGTCCATGCTTGGGTGTCTTATTATATGTAAACACAGTGTACTGATTAGCAGAAAGATGATACCTTGAATCCAGGTACAGACCTATCTGATTTCCCCAGATTTGCTTGTGATGGCAGAACAACTTGTCCTTTTAAACTTGAGTAAACTGAACTTTCAGGTGTTAAGATAATATAATAATACTTCTGATTTACAACACAGTATTGATCTCTTCAGTAGACACAAACTTCAAATACTCCACAGCCGTTGTCTTCACCAAGGCTCTGTTTGAAAAGGACTGTATTTCTTATGGCCACTCCCTACTGCATTACAGCTCAGCAGGCTGTTAGTCTGAGCTTTGACAGCACCAGCTTACATGCCAAAGTGAGATCCTCTGTGACAGGCAATCTATCCACGTATAGAGTCCAGCCTTAAAGACTGACGCAGTGTTTTGCTGAGTGTGGAGACAGCAAGCAGCCGAGTCCGTCAGCTGGTCCTTGAGCTGCCACCAGTGGCCTCACTCCCCCACAGCAGCAACAACAGGGGCCACTGTGATTTACAGGACACCCCTCAGTGAGTGAATTAGTGGCAGTGGTGTGGTGTGCAGTGTCGTAATCGCTGCGAAGGCCTCCTGTAGGCGAGAGGCATCCCTATGAGTCACCCTTTCTCCTGGTTAAATTTGATGCCAGGGCTGGTATGAGAGCACAGAGACACGCTCACACAAAAAAAGAGCTGAGCAGACACAAAAAGGTTGACAGTTTCCAAATCACAGCCAAGTTCCAGAGAAGGCGGGTGTGTAGAGAATGTATGGTGTCCTTTGCTTCAATGCGTCTGATTATCATTGTCCTGGGGATGGATTGCTGGACTGGGGAAGATTTATCACACATTTCACACCCACAAAGAACAATGCTGCAAAGGCGAAATGCTCATTCTATTCCCTTTGTGGAAAGGAGGCGGAATAAGTAGCAAAACAACATAAAGGGGATACAAATATTTACAGGAGGTCTTGGCAAAGCATGAGATGTTATATTCCAGCTTGTAAATATGCACCAAAGCTTCCTGCCCTTCAGCTCCTTGCTTGACAAGCTGAAATGGTGAATTATGACAGTTTCACCCCTGTGACTAATGTGCCGCACCACAGAACCTGCCTGTCAGTGCTCAGGCAAGGTCAGCAACAACCACTGGCTCTGGTGGACAGTGGCATGTGCGTGCATGTGTGTAGAGGAATTGTGTGTCTGAAGTGCTAATCCCATGCTCCGGTGGCGACAACTGCATATAGTGCTGAGAAGAGACTCCACTTCACATATGATATTTGACGTTCCAGTTAATGGTGTGACGCAGTGCCTTCCCATACTGCTAACAGGAGTGACGCTGAGGCATTGGAGGGAGTTTGGCATAGACAGAGCTTTGTCCACATGACTCTGTAGAGCACATCTTCTTCATGTTGTGCTGTATGGATACTTAAATATCTACCAAATAAAAGCAGGATAATTCTCCAAACGAAAATGTTGCAGTCTCTTTAAAAGCAACTTCTCTGTACGTATTTAGTGGTCATAGCTTTTATGTTCAGAATTGTATGGAAATCTTTATTTAAAAATGTTTACAAATTTGCTTTACCCCAAAATCAAGTTTTAAAAAGATTTTAACTCACTGGGACCACATTCTCATATATATTTTATAAATGATGGCAGGTGGAAAAAGCACGAATTGAGGCTGTGGTTTAAGGGAACACCTTAGAGGGCACTGGCATCGCCTCCTGGGTCAGGCAGATCCCAAAGGAAGGCATTCTAGAGAAGCAGTGATGATTGAGCATTATGAAGGTCTTGAAGACTATTACATATAACTGGTAGGCTTGCAATGACCAGCGGCCCATGACCTTGACAATGAGTAAATTTGAAGGATGTGTGAGGACCTGGTAGCAACGTAGCCAGACTTTGTGATAAGCAGAGGGTCTGAAGATGAGGGGTCCTGGGATTTTCTAAGGTTGAAGTAATGGGCTAATGGCTCGTAGGGGCTTGGGGGTGAGGTTAGTTTTAAATAAAATAACAAAAGGGAGCTGCCTGATTGGTTGGTTTTACTTCATTTTAAAGAGAAGGTAAGGCAGTCTTTAGGCACTGAGTGAAGGTTACTGTTGAAGAGATGAAGGTTTAGTCTGAATTTGATTGTCAAAGAGGTACAGTGGCTTGCTAAAGTATTGGGCCCCCTTGAACTTTTCCACATTTTGTCACATTACAGCCACAAACATGAATCAATTTTAGTGGAATTCCACGTGAAAGACCAATACAAAGTGGTGTACACGTGAGAAGTGGAACGAAAATCATACATGATCCCAAACATTTTTTACAAATAAATAACTGCAAAGT
>VVHJ01049079.1:0-10867 GCA_015107715.1 Tylochromis polylepis | reverse complement strand
TTCCCCTCACCGAGCCAGAGATTTTCCTGTGAATTGCTCCATTTAACACAGGGCCGTGTGTGTGTGTGTGTGTGTGTGTTTCCGCGGCGACACAGATGCAGTAACACTCTGCTCCCATATGGGTGCTGACACCGGGGAGAAGGGTGGAGAGGCTTGTGGGTGAAAACGCTCCTTTGATAAATTTGGGATGATTGACGCGTCGCAGGTTCAGGTAAAACCTGCACAAACACAGCAGAGGTGGTGGGGCTTCAGGGTGGAGGCCGAGTGGGATTTTTAGGGTGCTCTGCCAGCGACAGGAGAAAGAAATACGAACTGGGTCGCTCCAGAACTTCCTGATCTCTCATTCTGTGGAATTCACGTGGCGTCAAACCCCACGAGCGTTTTAACCGTTTAACAATGCTTATCAGGACTGCAGGACTTCCCCGCTCCATCAGGAATCAGCAGCTGCATCCACTCATTGGTTGCTTCAGTCCCATCTTTGCCCGTCTCCAGGTTGGTGTTACGGTTAGGGTGACATCCTGTAGACTTCTCGATCACGTTCCCTGGTTTATCCCCCATTTGACTTTTATAATTTACAAAAATAAAAAGATGATTTATTAAATAAGACTTGAAGTGAGCGGTTGACCCCATAAACTGATCGGCAGAGTTCGTGCTGAGGTCACAGAGCGAGGGAGTGAGTCACTGGGCATCTTCAGAGCAGGAAGCTACGTCCGTGTCTTACACCACTGATCACAGATAGATGCAAGAGAGATGCTGATGAACCTCTACCCTTCATGGGGTCTCTGTAGGTGGTCAGTATTCCTGCAGATGGTGCACCAACGCTCCGATGCCAAGAGACGCAGCCGGCGTCTGGGAAAACATCTGCCAGCCCCACTTACCGAAGACGCATGTGTAGATCCAGAGACCCTGTAATTGGATCGATGTGACATACGTTTGACGTGTTAAATTTTAATCACTGGCACCAACTTTAAACACCTCTACAAACATGCACGTCTCAGCATTTGTAATCAAAACAACAAAGAAAATCATCCCAATGGGACTACTTTCAGCGGCGGATTTATCCACAGTTGGTGTTCTGTGCAGTCAGCTGACAGGCAGTCCTTGCACGCACACACACACCTGTCCTGTGTTTAGGCTGGAGTGATGCCGACTCACACAGGTAGGGTGGGGTGAAGAGGCGCTACACCTTTACAGCCTCAGGAGAGAGTTCAGGTTCAGGTGACCTTCACCTTCAGCGTCAGGAAAGCGGCTGCTCCTCTCTCCACTGTTTGAAACATGATCAACTTTCATCTCACGAGCTCCCCCGTGCATCACTGCTAACACCCGGGCCTTTGCACCAAAGTCCCGCCCCCCGCGGCATATCAGTGATGACCGTGAGACAGGAAATAATGCCACATTTCTGGGATAACGATGGTGACGTATTAGAGGGAAAAGAATGGTGTCAAGCATCGATGCTGGCAGAAGCTGACATTAACCTGCGCGTGTGGTAAAACACCTCCAGAGGGCGGGGTCTGGAGGTGTTAGAGTTACCTGACTAAGGTTTAGGCTTACTGTGCAGTGCAGACTGTTCTTTATCACTGGGCTCCTCCGCGTCTAATCATCAGATAGTTTCGTGACCTCTTTGGCAGGAAGACGGGATCCATGTCCACCGGCCGGCTGCTCTGGATCTTCTCCCTGTACCTGTGCTGGTACAGGTTTACCTGGTTTAACTCGTCAGGTAAATGGATGTTTCTGATTTGCTGTATGTGTGAGTGTGAATACGGTTTCCTGTTACTCTGCGTTAGCCCTGCGATGGCCTGGTGACCTGTGCAGGGTGGATCCCGCCTCTGACTCGAGCCCTGACCCCGAACAGGACGAAGCGGTTTTAAAAATGGGTGAATAATTACATTCATAATGACGCGCTGAGGACGACACAAATCGCCCCAGGATTAATGGAAATCAGGACCCCTTTGTCCGTCTGTAATTTCCAAATTAGTTGGCGGGCAGGTGTCAGAAATTTTTGGAAAAAGTCCTGATTTTCTCAAGGTGACATCTTTAAATATCCACATATTATCCTCACATATTTAATTTAACAAAAGGAAAAATGATGAATGAATTAATCTAAGATTGTTCTCCAGACCGATGAATCTGTTTTTTCAGTCTCTGATTTGAAGCGCAGTCTGAGTAACTTTGGCGCCGAGCGACTCTGATCAGCATCTTCTCCATCTGACAACAACCAAATTAAACCTCTGCTTATGTGCACGAGCTGTCAGGTAACTCTCCCGCCTGAAGATTTACGACGGGTTAAACTCAGAGCGGGGATTTATCCTCTAACGGCCGCTCCAGCGGATCTGCTCAGCGCTGACCTGGTTAAGCTGTGGTTATAATGGGAGGCTCCCAGTGTGGAGCGGTGTGAATGTTGGCTGCGGTTCACAAACCCGCTGCGCGTGAAGGTTAAAAAATAATAACGCGCCGCAGGATGGCTCACCGCGGGTTTTCTGGCGAGGCCCCGTATCTCGTGTGATCGGAGAAATGGCCTCTCTGTTGACGAGCAGCCGCCCATTAAAGCGTGATTCACACGCCCGTTCAACTTTTCATTAAATTTCTCATATCGCACGCCCTCGATTGCCCGTCCAAGAAAAGCGAGCCAGCCGAGAAACTTGGCTGTTCCAGATAAGAAATGACTTATATACTCAGAAAGCAGCATCTTAAGTGAGGAATTCAATGTGAGCTGAATGTATGAGCAGCGTTCTTGACCCTAAACTTTAAAATAAAGCTCCATTTGGTGAAGACGATGAGGAGCAGACATTTTTCAGCTTCAGTTTCTCCCACACTATTTCTGCGGCTTATTCACTGCCTGTTTGTTTCTTTTCATATCAAATCGTAACTCTGTTCTTTTGTGACGTGCGTTTCATCATTTTGTACAAACTGTGATGCTCTGTGGTTGAACAGCAGGAAGAAGCTCAAAGGGAGAGAGACCAGTGTTGTACAAAGAAAAAGCAATCTTTATACTGAGGTACGTGCTGCACAAAAAGCTTTTCAAGCCTCCAGTATGTCTTCAAACAGCTGAATGGGGCTGAAAACTGGAAACTTGGAGAGCACGATGACCCGCGATGCCGCTGACGCTCAGAGGGTCGGCTTCCAGCTGTGCAGATAACCAGATGATGAGGATGATGATGCTATTATTGTACCCTAATCTGCATGCGCCTAGTCTACTGTTTAAAATCCGTTTGACAGGTGAACGCAGTTCGAGTTAAATTCTGGTTTAAAGAGACCGAGAAACGCCACACCACTGTTCTCTCCGCATTTTTAAAAATCCCGAGCGTCTGCACTGAGAGACACCGAGCCACGCTCCAGGAGAGGTAACGCCTCAGATTTAAAACATCAATAAAGTTTGGAGGAAGTCAGGAGTCGGTCGGCTAGGAGTTCGTGTCCCGTTTGGTAAATGGATAAATTATACAGGTGGAGCAGAAGGTTGCTGGTTCGATCCCTGGCTCCCCCAGTCTGCATGCCAAATATCCTTGGGCAAGATACTAACCCCAAGTTGCTTTCTGACTGCGTAAATGTCAGTTAGAAAGCACTTAAATGGCACAGAAAACATAGAATGGGTGAATGTGGCCGGTTGTATAAAGCGCTTTGAGTGCTCCAGGAGAGTATAAGAATCAGTCCATCTACGGTGCATGAGCACGTCTCTTTCACCCGTTCACGTCTTTCTGTCCAACTTTCACACTCTGATGAACGCATTAGGAACAATCGGGGTCCAGTATCTTCCCAGAGGATACTGTGCAGACTGGGGCAGCCAAACCTCCAACCACTAAATGGCCCAATCTGCCTCCTGAGCCGCAGCCGCTCCTTTGGGACTTTTTCACGTGGTGGTAAGGTGTAGGCACCACAAGCAGCTTACACGCCGTCATAACATTAACCTGTATCTTGAAAAATGAGCACAGTATATTCCAAACCGCCGACGGGGTCAGGGGCGAAGGTCGGCCCGTGTGGTCCAGGCCCATAGAAGACAGAAAACACCAAAGCGTTGGAACTGAACCGTGAAGAGGTGGAAGGCGGCGGCCTGGTGGGACGATTCATGTCATCGTGTTGACGGCCGAGTGCTGCAGCATCGATTTCCTGGGGAGGAGATGGCAGCGTGATGCATTATGGGGAGCTGGCGGAGGCTGGGCGATGCTCTGGGTGATCCTCAGATGAGAAACCTCGAGTCCTGACATCTGCGCGCATGGTCACCTACCTGAACGTCGCTGACCACATTCATCCATTCATGGCATCGGTGCTCCCCGATGACAGTGGCCTCTTTCCACAGGATAATGCACTGTGTTCATGAACCCCGTGAGGTCTGATCCCAAACACTCACCCTCCTAACACTAAACCGTCACGATGTTTTTCTCTCTGCAATCAGGGGACAAAAATATTGCCAGTAATTCTGATTAGTAATTCTAATTTGATCTTTCATTAGCACCATGTAAGGTTTGGTTTAAGAGTAATCCTAACTCGGTGACACGCCCGACTTCAGAGGGCCGAGGACCAGGACAAGGAGCTCCAGACCTGCCTGAGCCGCGGAGGCACCACATCACCAGCAACAGCTAGAGTAATAGCATGAAACTGTTTGAAACACTTTATCACCATATATACACTCACGGTCACTTTATTAGGTACACCTGCTCAAGCAAATATTTGTGAGAGCAGCAGCATGTAGACGTGATCAACACGAGCCGCTGAAGTTCGAACTGAGCGTCAGATTGATGAAGAAATGGCTACTAGTTACCATAATAGTTACTGCGAATGTGGCATGGTTGATCTGCTGCTGCTCTACCCATCGTCTCACACGACCGTCTTTAGGGTTTGCGGTTTAAAAAAGAGAAAATATCCAGTGAGCTTCGGTTCTCTGGCTTTTCGAGGTCAGAAGACAATGAGCTAAGGAGGCAACAGTAACCCAAATAACCACTCGTTACCGCCAAAGCATGCAGAGGAGCATCTCGTGTCGAACCTTGAAGCAGAGGAGCTTCAGCAGCAGAAGACCGCCCCGAGTGTCACTCCCGTCAGCTCAGAACAGGAAACTGAGGCAAAGCTGGACAACACCGGCTGCTCCGATTGTGAAATCATCTCAGACCGAACTCTCGAACGTGACGATGAGTTCACGG
The DNA here is from genome assembly GCA_015107715.1 of Tylochromis polylepis. NCBI lineage: Eukaryota > Metazoa > Chordata > Actinopteri > Cichliformes > Cichlidae > Tylochromis > Tylochromis polylepis. The sequence continues at coordinate 5,738 of VVHJ01049079.1, read as the reverse complement.
TCACAGCTGTCAGTCCGTTAGAGCACCTTCGGGACGTGCTGGAACGGGAGCTTCTCGTCACGGAGGCAGCCGACACATCTGTAGCAGCTGTGCGATGCTGTCATGTCAACATGAAGCAAAACCTCTGAATGACGTTTCCTACACCTCACTGAAGGATTAGGGGACGTTCTGAAGGGAAAAAACGGGTAAGGTTCATCCTAGTAAGTTATTCTTTTTAAGAGTAGCTGATCCGTTTGATTTTGTGTTGTTGACTTTCTAATGCTGTGCTGTTTTCTAGTTTCCTCGTTTTATGCGCACTGTGATTTTGACATTTAGTTTAGACATCTTGGAGTATCTTGAAAGGTGCCTATAAATAAAATCTATTATTATTACCCAATAAAATGTCCCGTGAGTGTGAGACTTTGAAATGTCACATCTTAATGTGTCCTAAAATTTGCTTTCCCAGCATGTAGCTAAAACAAATCCACACCCTGGGATTAGGGGTTAAATTAGATCTGGGGTTAACTCTGATCCTCCTTAACCTTCTCGGGCTAGGTTAAAGAACGAGACAGAGCTCAAAACTTGGCCTCGAGGTTCCTGAGATCTCAGTTCGATTGAGCACCGTTACTGAATCGAGGCTTTGAGGATCTGCCGCTCACTGATGTTTAGTGGAGCCTGATGGGTCAGAGCTGTTGGCACGGTGACCTGCGCAGTATTAGACGGTTGTTAAGGGCTGTATATTTACCTGGAACACAAGAACCCGATAAACACACCTGTGGGCTTCGGCGTGTGAAAGAGTCCGGGTCGTGTAAAGGTTGCACTTTTGTGTGCAGCGACTTTCCGAGGATCCTGCTCTGAATTAAGATGCAGCAATCGTGTAAAATACAGCCGGCAGAACGAGGCCGAATCTCTACTGGCTCCGCGGCTGCCGAGGTTGACATCTGACCTCCGTGTGGAAGATGCCCAAAAAGATTTTCTCCACATGGATCAATAAAGCGTCTGATTATTATTCTGCACAGAGCGCGGACCCGCTGGGAGCCGAGGAGGGGGCTCCGTCCCTGTTAATAAGAGTGGAGAGATCAACGCCTACCTTTGACTGCGTTTTTATTCCCGCTTCACATCCACACGGCGCCGCGTTCGGCTTCTCGAGTACAAATGACTCTTTCAGCATCTGTGGAGGAATTTCAAAAACAAATCAAGCTGCCGTGTTTCACATGTGGACTCACATTTGCCCTTTAGATCAAAATTCAGGTTCGGCTGAAATAAAAAACGGATTCTTTTCGCAGCTGTAAAACATCTCAGGGTGCCTGCTGGGAACGAAGGTTTCACAATCCGAGCAGGACTCAGAGCAGAACAGCAGTGACGTAACTGCTCAGCAGCGCCCAATTACAGGCCGAACGGTAGCGTTAAAAGGCTAAATTACACAATGACGAATTGCATAAGCCTTTCTGAGAATCTGCGTTCATCCCCTGCTGTCGTCGTGAGCGCGTCTCAGAGCGGCCGGCGAAGACGGGCCCATTACGTAACGGCGTTTACCCCAAACAGCCGCGGTTTTCCTGGCCGCTGAGGTGCCAACTCGCTTTTGATTTCGAGTGGAGGATTTCAGGACTCAGACGTGTAATGCTCACTGTACATCCCGCCACAGCTGGGGCAGCGCCGGAGCATTTTAAAAGAGACACGAGCCGCTTTAAATCCCCGGAGTTTAGCTGGCGAATGTAGACAGAGACTTCTCACAGGAGACCTCGCCGGAGCTTTTTCCCTCTCTTTGGGTTTTTTATTCATGCAGGGAAGCTTTTCTGAGCCTGCGTTCTGTTTCTCAACAACACCCCGATTCACACTCACGCACTTACACTCGATCACACCTGGGAGCTGCAGAGTACAATCACACCCGGCTGCTGAGCGGCCTCGCTGGGGAAGCTGAAGGAAGCGAGGCCTCTGGAGTCCACGCTCCCTGGCAGATTTGGGGCGGGGGGGGTTTACTCCACCTTACCTGTGAGCTGCAGGTGTAAAGACACAGAACAAAATCTGAATGGAAACTACTCCACATCATTCTTCACACCTCTATTTTGAGATTTAATCTTTTACTTTAGTCACTTTTTTTCTTGAATATTTCTTTAACAGTCGTTAAACCTGAACACAGATCCGCAACATCGCTGCGGACACATCAGGGTTAGGGGTCAGGTTCGGCTGTCATTCACTCCATCATCCATCTTCTTCCCATCCAGGTCCGGTTGTAGCTGCAGCGGTCGAAGCACAGATACCCAGACCTCCATCACCCGCTCCAGCCCTTCTGTGAGGACTCTGAGGTATTCGCTCGTAGGATTTTCTCCGGCGTTTCCTGGGCCTGACCCAGGGCTGCCTCCTGATAGGACATGGCCGGAGCCCGACCCACCTCGACGGTTCCTTAGATGTGGAGTACTGCTTTGACAGAAACATCTCGTTTCTGAATATGTTCCTCTTTAGCCTGTGGCTGAAACAAAAGCCAGCCTTAATGAGTCGCCAGTGACTCTGTGGATGTTAAAGAGCGAACCTCTGACTCCTGTTTCAATGCATTCATGCTCACTCAGACTGAGACAAAAGTAAAGTTAATGTTTTTGCTTGAAGCCCTCCAACATTGTGTCTAAGCAGATATTTGGAACGGGAGGCTATTAGAGCGACCTCTCGTTCTACTGTGAGGTCATTTTTGACCCGGATTTGTCCTAAAATCAATTAAACAAAAACACGTACAGCTTTCATTCATCTGGTCGTCACAATCAGTAACTCCCTGTCTCAGCGTGACGTCCAGCAAAGATCCAAACACAGGACACGAACAGGCTTTCCTGTGCACAGGTGGTCCAGGAGAGAAGACGTCCGCAAGGTCATAGCAGAGGAGAATAACAGTGAACATAAAGACGAAACAAGGAAGAGTCAAGGAATAAGAGAAACTGTCCGGAAAGCTTGAAGGTAAGAAGATCTGCTGACTGATGAGGGGAAGCAGGAGAGCACACAGTATACACACAGCTGACTGTGAACAGGTGTGGCAAATTAAACTCAGGTGATACTAACGAGGGCGGGAAAGAGGCGAAAACAAACGGCAACACAAAACTGCGACAGTCTGTGAATTCCTTACTTACATAATTCCTCATCAGCCTCTCAGCAGGGACTAGAAAGAGAGAGCAGATTTCTCCTGTTTTAGCTTCCCTTCATTGGCTTCCTGTTAAATCCTGAATTGAATTCAAAATCCTGCTCCTCACATACAAATAAAATTGAATTGAATTGAATTGTAGCTGAGAATGAAGTTATCACCCACACCCAGCAGTTGAACCCCACTCAGCACCGTTCATCATCTGTGCAGCAGCCACTCTTTACTTTTTTGCAGCTAACTGGGGTTTTCTTGAAATATGAGCTATATCAAGTAACTTGCCTTGTAAATTCTTTCAGTTTATCAGTCTTTACCTACTGTCAGCCTTTAACGTTTTCTGGAGTTGCATGCAAATTCAGAGACCTCATTAGGGTTCAAGTATTTCATGAGCGTATCTCCCAGGGTTGTTTACAAGCCAATCGCTGCTGCTGTTGAAGTCCTTGGAGAGGATATTTTCAGGGACTGGGTCACTGCGTTCTCTGGCACGCGCCCATAAACCTGACCTGCAGTTGGCAAGGACTCCGTCTACACTTGCAAACCCCGGCCCAGTTTCTCATGTGCTTACTCATACCTGGCTGCGTGGCTGTAAGCGGGTGTAAGATGGCTTTTGGCAGGTGTAAAGCTGAATGTCACATGCAACAAAGGACCTAGTTTCCGTTTCTGTGCTCCTTAAATCACTGTCTGATATAACAGTTCAAAGAATCTCTACTTAATGCGGTAGTAGCTTTTGTTTCCTGTATTAATGGGCTCCACTGCCTTTCTGCAGTGTCCAAAATCCATAATTTTTTCATATGTGTAGGAACATTGAAGCAGTGTATTTAAACAGGATTAAAAAGCATCAGTAAAAATAAGTGGAACATACCAAACAGTGACAACATAAACAAAAAATTATAGTGTATTATTGTGACAAAATAAATAATAAAATACATTTTATCAGAGTAATAAATAGCCTTAAATCAAACCTAGTCTACCAGTGAAAATTACTGTTTTTCAGAGCTGCTTCCCATGTGTCTTTCTTACCTAAAAACATCAGTTTATCCATTTAATGAAGATTTTCAGGACTTTCACACAAGCGGGCACTGACTGGCACTGTTGGCTTCAGCCTCACCCCCGAGCTTTAAACTATTAGCTTTAACTCCACTCATTATGGCGTGATGGGCCTCAGCTAGTCCTCTGGCTCTGTTCCCTGTTATGGCCCCAAACAGCCACTAATGAGGGGAGGTAAGGGGTCAGGGGGAGACAACAGCTGATCATTGTGATCATTTATGATCTCAGTTTACATTTGAACATTTTAAAGGATCCCTCGTCTGCAGCGCTGCACGGTGGTCGCAAGCGTCCTAAAACTGGGGTGTGTTTGTCAACACAGTGCAGTTGCCACTCATATTTATTTAGCTGGCTACCTCTTGTTCCTAAAATAGCAACTCACTCGCTGGCCAGAGAGCAGCTTCATCTGTGTGTGCATGTGTGTGTGCCAAGTGAAAGGGCGTGAGCGAGGAGTTCATTATCTCTGAGTGGTGAGTGAGAAAGTGAGTGAGTGCATGTGACAGAGGGGACACAAAGACACTATTAACTCGTACAAGTTCTGTTTCTGTCATAAAGGCGTTGCACGTTGGTCTACAAATATGAAATAAATGGCTAAAAATCTGTTGGCCATGACTTATCAGACACAGAATTAATTTTATTGAAATCAGTCACGATTAACTCTATTAAAGCAACAACAGTTTCCGACTTGTGCTCAGTTTTTGTCCAAAATGTAACAAAGTCGACAAAAAATCTGGCGTAAAACAGCCATCAGTTCACTTTGGTTAGTAAGAGTTAGAAATGTTTGGGGCTAACATGTGACTAGAGGTCGCTCTACCTCCTGTGGTGCAGGAAGTAGAGCGAGTTGTTCAAGAACCGGTCCATTTACTCAACTTTATCACTGTAAATATATGTGATAAAACCAACTGCGCTAACATCCTCTGTGGTTATATTCTGGGAGCCAACAGTAACTTGCTACACAGCATGCTGTGTGTATGTACACTTCAAACAGAAACAACATGTAATAATTTGCTTCAGCATGTTTCCATGAACGTATGATTGACATTTGTTGATTTGGAAAGTTCACAAAGCTTTATTTACTCTCTATATATTTGCATTACTACCATGATCAAAGATTATAGCAGGGAAAAGGGAAGATAACATCACTTCCACTCAGTAGCACACTATATAGCAGAGGTGGGACCAAGTCATTGTTTTGCAAGTCTCAAGTAAGTCTCAAGTCTTTATCCTCAAGTCAGAGTCAAGTCTCAAGTCAAAACTCTGAATTTCAAGTCTTTTTGAGTCTTTAAAAAAAAAAGAAGAAAAAAGTTGCAATTATATGTTAAATGTAAATAATAGATTGTGTTCTTTTTTAAATCTGCGTTTATCTCAACACCTGATGAAACAAGTGAACTTACAAAATATACACAAACTTTGAAATTGCACCTCTATTATATACAGCTCAATTAAACTTAGCTGCAAGAATAGTCTTTCTCTAAACTGTAAATTCACAGAATAAACATTCAATAAAAAATGTTTGGCCTGAGCGGTTTTTTTTTTTTTTTTTTTTTTTTAAATTTTTTTTTTTTTTTTTTTTTTTTTTTACTTTACCTCCACC
>VVHJ01049078.1:3073-28496 GCA_015107715.1 Tylochromis polylepis | reverse complement strand
AGAAAGACTGAATGTGCATGGTATTTCTACTCTGCCCAGGCAGACGGCCCCCTAATGTCAAATGACTGAGCGCCACTACACAGCAGTTGCTATAGTTACCGGCCAGGTTCTGTGTACACGGATACTCATCGCAATTTCAATCTGCAGTGAAGCACCGATGGGAGAGCAAGAGCCCTGCAAAAGAAAAACTAAATAATAGCAATAATAACAAAATAAGAATTCACCTGCCCACCCACATGCACATACATACACACAAACTGACTCAGAAGCCATCATGTTATACTGTATGCAGTACATGTTGAGAAATACTTGCACACATGCTCCCACAAATGTTAATTCCACTCACATGAGAAGATACTGTACTCACTTCACCTTCACGTAGCACTCAATTGAGTAAATACTGAGTTGTGCTGCATATCATTAGAGTGAGCACATAAGCAAACACAGCCTGCTGGGCAGAATTATCAGCCCCAGCACAAGTAGCACAAATCACAGTAGGCGATACACTGGGATATCACTATGCCTAGAAACCCCTCTAAAGCAGCCGGTGCTTTATTTCTCCCTAACTGTCACAACCACTCTGTTTTACTCTCAATCTGCCCGTCTTTCTCTCTGTTGGCGTGTCTCCCTATATGTTTCTTTGATTTATCTCTCACTCTCTCTCTCTTATACACACACACACACACACACACACATCAATGTACATAAAGGGCAGATTGGGAGCACTCAACCAGAGCAGAAGATGAAAGGGGAGAGGGAGCTGTGTCCATGCCAGTGGAGCTATGTGAGTGGGGAAGTGATGAAAGAAAGGCTCATTTAGTAAACTGACAGTTCCCTTTGGGATTCTTCATCTTCTTCCCTGTGAAAGGCCTGAATCTTTCTCAACTGTGAGCTATTCTCACCAGGCATGAGGAAGCTGTCACATTCCAGCAAACATTAACAATGTCAGTATTTTAGTTTGGATCCATCTCTCTCCTTACTCCCACTGCTGCTCCATTCAATCCACAGATGCACCGCAGATGTCTGTGCAAAACACACCTACTTTTAATACTCTGATGTAAAATGAGATGTAAAATGAGCACTAGATGCTCCCTGACTAACATATAAATGCAATACCAATCTTATTATCATTATTATTACAGTCCTGTCATAAAACTCTTGAGCTACCCATCAATATTTTTAAATGGTCTTTAGCAATAGTTCTCCAGGCTTTGTGAAGGTCGTTCAAAGTTTTTCTTTGGACATCTAGTCTAGTCCTTGTCTGTCATTTTCAGAAACATTTATTCTTTTTGGTTGTCAAGCAACTTTACTCTGATGAATCATCCAGGCATAAAAAAGATATCCAACTCCAGGGATGATCCATCCAATCCATTTGTGTCTACACATGAAAGACAACTTAGAAAAGAATCATTTTTAAATTATGTCTTTAGACATTTTGTTACTAACAGTCTGTTGCAAAAAACACATAATTTGTTCCCATTTCTTTAGCTGAATGTACAAAAAAAAAAACCCTCAAACAGAACACCATTTAACAGACATAAAACAGTATTTTTGCACCACAAGTTGATTCTCAAAGAGCCATTACCCAAAACTTGGCATATGTTGGCTTGGTGTGCAGTCTGACCTTAAAATATTTGAGGAAAAACGACAAGTGGAGGACAAAAGAGGCAGTTGCAAACTTTTAAAAAAACTATCTATAGCAGATAAACAGCATCTGAAAGTGGTGTCCTTAAGAAAATGAGAAAAAAAAATCCAGCAAAGACCTGACATACGACTTTAGAGATGCATATCAACTCATCTACTGTTCACTGAAACTTCATCAGAAATGGTCTCAGTGGAAAGCTTTCTGTCAAGAAGCCATTCTCAAGAAAGGGAAACAGGTAGAAAAGACTGGGGTATGTCCAATTACACAAGAACCGGACAGAAAATCAGTCAGTCTTATGTAGTGATGTACGGAGGTGGTCAGGAGTTTGGTCTCTGAGAAGTCAAATTAGTCAAGCATGATAGCACAATTATAACATTAACGTCAGAGCCAGTCAGCAAATGTTGCTCATTTGTAACCTTAATAGACAGAGTTGATTTGACAGGATAACATAATTATTAAAACAAATGATTACAAAAGCCCAGAAACAGAAACAGTGGTAGTCCACTTCAAAAATACCTCAGCAATGAAAATATCTATACACAAATTTGAGCTGGATACACTGGACTTCTCAGAGAAGTCAAGTATAATCAAGCATAACATTCACCTACTAAAACACATTTTTCTCTTCAGAAATGTAAGGAAATATTAAGTAAATAAACTGGAATTTGGCATGTTAATCCAAAAAAAAAAAAAAAAGTGCTGTAGTTTTTTTTTTTTCCAACTTTTCTGTAAAACTCTAAATTTGAAAAATCATGGATAACAACAATTATATTTTAGCATTAAAAATATAGTTTCGCTTAAAGACCTTACACATACTTGTGGATTAACATAAAAATAGATTTTTGGTAATTACCAGTACTATTACTTTAGGGCAGCTGTGGCATAAACCTTACAATAGATGGTGGACTAATAAATGTTCTAAGCGCCGTGTATACACTGTGTTGCCCAGCACTTAAATGGGCCTCAATTTTAATCAAGTGCTGTGAAGTCTTTCCATAACTTAGCCAGCCTAAAGGTAGCAGAAGCAGCATGCTGCTCATAGTTAACTCTTTGTACTTAGACATTAGACTGTCTGTGGAGGACACATGGATATGCTTATAGGGAGAACATATCAGCAACTGTGCTGGTGGAAAGACTTTTTTTTCCTTTTAAAAATTAAAAGCTGTTTTTCTAAAGCTGTGTCGTAGCACAAATCAGCAAACAACAGGAGAAACAGAAAGAGAATTTGACTTCCTTTAGGATATGTATCCAACTTAACAGATGCTGTACTACACAGACCAGCTAATTCTTTGCCAAACTATGGAAACATGTGAAATATCTAAACAAAGAAATTCTGAGGGTAAAATATGTGATTTAAAAAAAAGCAAAGGGCATCACATAGGACAAGGAGTTTTTTTTAGTTCATAGTTCATCGTTAAACCTCTTACCTCCTTCAGAAACATTATCAAATGTTCCTCATATGCATGTAAGTACATGCACACCCACACACAAAAATAAATACACACTCATCTGGCAGAGTGAGCTGCAATGTGTCACACAAAGGACATTTTAGCACAGAAAAGGCCAGACAGTGCCAGCCAAATGGCCAACTGAGATTCAGCTAGCTTCTGCTTGGATAAAATTAATTGCCCTACGGTATGTCTCCAGTGGGACCTGTATAAATCAGGTGAGCCTGGGCCAAATGATTATTGTCGAAAAAGTCCTGATGTATTTGTGTCTGGATTTGGTATCTGACATATTCATCCCGATCAGAAAAGCAAAAACTTACAAGAACTCTGCCAGTGAGTGTCTGAGCGGAGATCATGACACCGGCCCAGTCTTTGACTGAAGTCATCCATCCCACTTCATTGGCTGGCGCCTCCTCCTTCTCATCAGGGCCCTTTGGTGCTTTGTCTGCTGCCTGATTGTTGGCGGGGTTGTTCACCTTCTGAGCCTCCTAAAAAATGGAAATGTAATCTGAGTAGGCAAATTAAGGAAATCTATAGGAACACATTGTTGATTATAAGCAGATTACTAAAGACCAAGTCAGTTTGTTTAACAACAACAAATTATACATATTATCCCCCACAGTAAGGCAATTTGTGCACATGATCCATTATTTCCACACTTCCCATTTAATGTCTATGCATCCTGGCAGCATCATGTTCATGTTCCTTCTGAGTGGCAGAACTTCAGGTTACTCACCATATACCTGCATATGCCTAAAATACTTATGGGGGTACTGCAACTTAACAGCTCTGAAAACTCCTGATAAAAACTTTTAAACTGGTTGTTGTTGATGTAAAATTATGGCACACTTAACAGCCCGCATGACTTCCCGCTTTTCAAACACATCTTGGTGAACAATTTCTATAATACATATCAAGGAAAGTTTGCATAAAAGCAGCCATGTTAAAAGGCTGTAGGAGATGGAGAGCGCATATTATATGTAGTATAAGTTTCTGAGCTTATGTATATCCTAAAAAACTACACATTTCTTTAGGACGAAAAAAAAATGCTGTCACTGAATCCATAACAAGATGTGCATGAGGCCACTCTAATTTTATTGCACATATGGCATAATTGTTCCTCGGGGTGAACTGTTGTTCTCATGCAGCCCTTTTAATGTGCCTTCTTGTGTCTGTCTGAGTGAGCAGAGTTGCATGGCAGTTCATTGACATACTTTGTTTGGCACAGTCACTGCATGCAGCTGTTCCTCTCTAGAATTTCGCTCACTCCTGATTTGATACAAGTAAGCAGTCAGCTACCTTGTCCTTCTGCCAGAAAAAGGAAGCAAGTGGACTTTCTCCACTTTTGTCTTCCTCCAAAAACCTATAATCAGGCATAATAAATGGCGTCCATAGAGAATGCCTGGAACTGCAATAACTTTAAAGCCCCTGGATGATGTGGCATCAGTCCACTCTGTGGGAACAGCCTCATAGTGCACATGTAGCACTAGCAAAACATTTTACATGTCCCTTCTCACAGTGGCATCTGAAGAGTAGCCATCAGAGCAGATTATGTGCTATGTCAACAAAGTGAAATTAGTTTCCCTGTTGTGTATGTGTGGGAAGTTTTTTATGATGACCCCGTAAAATCCAAAAATGGTGACGAGTGAAAACTAGTGTTTACAAGTGAGTTTATTCTTGTTTTTAAAACCTGACACATCATAATTCCTGGAACTTTATGAGGCAATAAGGACATGCAACCAAAAGCCAGCTGACCACTGGGGGGACTGATATGCACCCACATGTGATATGAAAACAAACCAGCCTGCAACTTGAGTATTTCTGCAGGGCTAAAGAGCAGATGAGCCCAAGAGAGTGCTCTGTCCATTTCAAGAGGATTGTCTGGTCAAATTGGATTATATTTGATAATGATATGGCATGGACACAGCTGCCATTTTCCTAATTTCATTCCAACCCCATAACAATGCCAATAAACTGACCCTAAAAAAACCTGGCTTAGTCATAAGATTATTATCCAGCTCTGCCGTTGGGCCTCTCAGTACTCCAGTGGATAATTCAGTTACTTATGGTTTATATACTCATCAAATGACTCAGTGTTTGGAGACTCACAAACTTTTGAAGTACCTATCATGAAAGTGATGTGAAGCATTTAGCTTTGCTTTTGAGTGCCACAAGAATTATTTCAGACCGCTGCTATCAAGCAGATTTAACATTTAGAAACTTTAGCTTAATATCATTTAAATAAATAACAGCCGGTTCATGCGTTTTATTTGGCAGAAACAGTGAATGAAGCATTGACCTGAGACAGATATAGCCTGGTTCAAAGTTAAGTGCTGTGTTTGTTCTAATAGATAATGACCTTCCACTTCACCAGCCTGTGTTCAATATTTTTGTGCAACACAAGAGATGCTACTGCAGTTTTGTTGTTCCCTTTTGTTTTAAAAAAATAATTAAAATAAATAAATAAATGAATAGTAAAATGCATTGTTAAACATAGCGGTTCAACAAAGCCCATTGCATCTGGTTTCTTATTCACCCATTTACAAGTATATCAGTGGTATTTAAGGCCACCGTAGCATGTGCAGGGGCTACTACCCTGTCTCATCCCACTCTTCCTCCTTAAGTCCTAAACTAATCACACCTTAACCAAGATATCTAAAAAATTAATTCTAAGTTATTTTCTTAAGGTTCAATCTTGTCTCTAAAGTCTTCTTTATTTATCTTAAGACTTCACATATATTAAGATTAAAATACACAACAACTACACAACATTACATAAAGTTCAAGCTGCCATCATGAAACTTTATTGTATAAGAGCTTACTGGATGGAAGCTGGGGGATATGTCACACTGTAAATAGTTAAATACTTACATCTAACTGAATTTCTCCCACTCCCACTCCTCCACTCACTTTATTGCATTGCCAGCATGCGGCAAAGACCCAGCAAAATTTGTATACATCCACATGTCACTATCCACAGGGATGTCTAAGGTTTCACTCTGACTGACGTTGTGCCTGCTTGATCGCCCTCCAGACACAGTGTGTGTTAGTCCACGTCCACCAATTACTTCTCACCCAGAAGAACCCCAAAACCTCACAAGCTGCACAATTATACTGCAGTAGGTGCACAACACATCACACCAGGACTACAGTGCATCGTGCAAATGTCACATCACTTGTTTCTGGCTCTCTTTGCCATTTGCAGTGTTGTTGTTTTTTTATTTATTTTAAGCATGTTAAAAACGCCTGCAGTCATCTGTTTGGTCACAGCCATTTTGTGGCTTTACCTTCATGAATTAGATTTAATAGAAAATACAAACTGCACATTACGTTTACGTTACGATAATTTCATTTCAAATGAAACAAGGATTTCCACCTTGTTAAAAAGAAAAAAAATCTGCTACTATTTTGTATTTCTTTTCAATAATATACTCTGTGAAGACCTCCATGGATGCCAGTTTAATCACAGGATAGTAGTTCTCATTATTGAACACAAAGACAGCGAGAGCACACTGAGCAGCACTAACATTTAACATTCTCTCCATGCATATGAGTGCGTGTATAGTGAATGAGAATACATGAATAATGGATGTGGTCACGAACTAAAGGCTAGGCAGATCAGGAGACATAATGTAAACAAAGAATTTCTTCTAGCTTATTTGAGGGGCCGGCGGTGGGCTAAGCTCACGCACAGAAAACCAGTGAAGCAGACTGTTATGGGAGAATCCATCTGCTGGCTATATATAAACACATCTGTGATGTCAAACAGGGCGAGACGGGCAGACAGAGAGAGAGAGAGATTCAGAGAGGGAGCCGCAGGAGTCAGTAAATGTGTTTACAACCAAAGTCCACAAAGGACAAAAATAAATAAATATTATAGTAATAATGAAAAAAAGCAAAGGCTTAAACAAAATACATGGTTCAATGCTAATGCACACCTGGTAGGCAGAGACGTGATGTATGAAAATGATGCCCCGCATGAGAGGCAGTTAATTCTGAAACCCTGTCAGTTTTCTTTAATGTTTTCTGAAACATTTCAGAAATAAATACAGTATAGATATATTATATTACGTTTTATTGTTTTCATTTCATCTCATCTCATTAACAGGTATTATTATTCAGTTCCCCACAGGCATATATGAAATGTATTAATTCCCTCCTAGTGCAAATTAAATAATTCAAGCTGCCATAGTGAGCTGTGACATGACGCATAGGCAACACAGTGTAAACATCTGCTTAAACAGAGTTTGCTGTAGAATTAACCCAGTCCTTGCCATTACCACCCCTGACCATCATTGTAACAAAAATGAACCACTTCTGAAATCTCAAGTGTTGTAACTAAGTTAATTAAACTGAACCATTTTTATTTATTAGCGTTCCGTTTATTCCCCAGTCCTGTATTTTGCAATTGCCTCTTTCTAGGTAAAGACCACCACATCCGAAAGATGCTCGATTGGCTTGAGATCTGCACTCAGTGAACTCTTTAACATTATCCTGCTGGATGCAGCCGTCAAAAGATGGGTACACTGTTGATGTACACTATTATACCATCACCACTGGCCTAAATTGTTGATACGAGGCAGGATGGACCCATGTTTTCAGGTTACTGATGCCACATTCTACCATCCAAATGTAGCAGAAATTGAGACTCATCGGATCAGAAAACATTTTTCCAATCCTGTGCAGAGCCTATGTGAACTGTAGCCTCGGTTTCCTGTTCTTAACTGACAGGAATGGCACCTAGTGTGGTCTTCTGCTGCTGTAGCCCATCTGCTTCAAGGTTCAGTGAAGATGCTCTTCTGCATATCATTGTTATAGAAAGTAATTATTTGAGTTGCTGTCGCCTTCCTATCAGCTCAAAGCAGTCTGACGTTCTCTGACGTCAACAAGGCATTACTGCACAGAGAACTGCCGCTCATGGGATATTTTCTCTTTTTAGGCTATTCTCTTTAAATCCCAGAGATGGTTGTGCAGGAAAATCCCAGCAGCTCACCAATTTCTGAAACACTCAGACCAGCCTGGTCAACCATGCCATGTTCAAAGTCAGCATTTTGGTTCTTGGTTTGAACTTGCGGAGATTATCTTGAGCATATCTAAATGCCTGAATGAATTTGAGTTGTTGCCAGATGATTGGCTGTTTTGACATTTCTGTTAACAAGCAGTTGAACAGGTGTACCTAATAAACTGGTCAGCGACTGTATATTTTCTGTGAATCCCGGCATTATTTCACTCACTTTGAGTGGGTATTTCAATTTGGTGTCTCAAATTGATGGTGGTGTCTCAGAGGTTATGGCATGCAGGAATGAACATAAATAGTATCTAATATGCTAACCACCACCAACCACATTACAGTTTGTGTTATAGCCTTTTAGATAAATCAACATTATTATTTTTAGGACTGCATCAGTACATAAAAGCATTAACAATTTAACTTGATTCATATTAATGCTTCTAAAGTTAAGGCCTAAAATATATGTAGTTCATCTTCCTACTTCAAGAATCTTCTTTCTAAAAAGACAGACGAACATTGTTAATATTAGGACTGTACCAATTAACAGAGTACACAGGGGAGGCCTGGTAATAATGAGCAAGAGAGTGGCAGGACACGAAAAAAAAAAATTTGACACAGGAAGGAAGGAAGACAAAGAGAGGAACTGACAGTGAGAAATCTACAGGACGGGGACAAAAGACAGGGACTGTGGGGTAAAAGAGGACACCGAGTCAAACAAAGACTCAGAGGGAGGCAGAGAGATAGAATGCCAGAACAATAAAGCAAGAGGGGCAGAGATAATGACAGAGACAGAAATTAAAAGACATCAAGAGAGACAGGAAAACTGAGCAAACACACGACAGACAGCGAAGGAGAGGACAGCGACAGAGAGACAAAGATACTGCAAGACAAGGGGGGTAAACAAGTAGTTGAAAGACAGACAGTGGGACAGATTAGGAACAAGAGAAATGGGAAGTGAGGGTGAGAGAACAAGAGACAGAGGAAAAGACAGAAAGAATAAACAACGGAGAGAGAAAGAGAGAGAGGAAGATGCACATCTGACTCGGCTGATCTAACAGGACTTGGCTTTAACGCAGCTGTTCCTCTGGCTTTCATTCGCATTGCTGGGGAAAACTCTATTCCAGTGTCAGAGGGTATTTATAGCCTCACCCTGGGAGATGAGAAACTAGTGAATCTCATAACATGCTCTGTTCCCCCTGTTTGCTATTTAAATGCCGGTACAGTTACCCAGTGTCCCTGGGTTACAGCCCTACACTGGGTCATAGCAGAAGGGAACACAAAGGAAGAACGCATATTCTCCTTACAAATCAGTTTAAAAGCATATATAGACAGGTGCCAGGCTGAATATGATAACACCATGAGGAGAAAAGCTATTCCTGTGTAAAAAACCACGCCTACTGAATCATATAGCACTATGGAGACCAAATGTTACCAACTGTGGTTATTACCGAGTGATGTGCAAATCTCTGCAACAAAGAAATGAGCCCAGTTATTGTCCCAGTTGGTTTTTATGATCAAATAAATGTACACATTTCACAGTTGCCCCTCAGATCCCAGATCCATTATTGCAAAGCACAGAGAAAGGAGTTCACAAAGTTCTGATTTTAAATAATAGGCTGAGGGCTTATTATGCTAACATGTTTAATTCAGGTACAGACTGGAATGAAATCTGGATGGTGCCCATACTTGTCATCATAGCAGCATAAGGTGTGCTAGATTATGCCAAAAATTACAAATATATATATTCTGTACTAAATCTGCCTGGCATAGAGTTACTTTTAGGGGGCCTAACACAAGCTGTATCAAGAGTATTATGAAACAGAATGGCACAATAATTTTTTCAAGATCTTGCTTTCACAATCCCTGGAAGTCAAAAGGGTAACTGAAAATAATATCTGATTAATGTCACAGCCATGGTCATCACAAATATCCTATGTTTTGTTGTCAACAATAAATTGCCACTCAGATACTAATCGATACTAAAAGTCACTATTGGATTAGATGCTCATTTGCAACAATATGAATACCAGCAGTGCCATCCTCGCTTTTCAGCTGACACAAAGTCCCTCCTCTCACTAAGAGGAAGCTGTAATATTTCACATTCACAACGCTGAACAACACTGAGGAATTTCAAGAGGTCAAAGAAGCTCCTGTCTCAAAACCATTTAAGTATTAAGCACTTATCATGAATGTAAATCTGGCCGGAGCCACATTAACTTTAGCTGCTTAACTATTAGCAATTACCCTTAGCTACTAGCCACATTAGCTGTCTGTTATCATTAAGGTACTGGCTAGCAGTTATAGCTAATAAGCTTGACATGAGAGGGGCACCTCAATTTCAATCATATATATTTAATTTGTGTTATATACTGAGATATTTATAAGTGAGCTATTTGTATATATTAGAGCTTTTTTCATATTTTGTAACTTCATAATTTATTTTGTTTAGTCAACTACTGCTCTTACTGTCTTGGAGCAACTGTGACACATAATTTCCTCAGGGATTAATAAAGTATTCTGATTCTGATTTATTTGCATCTAAAAAGAGTCAAGTCCCAGATTAAAGCTGAGAAATGTCTACCAGGAACTAGACAGAAACAGCAGAAGTCTACTTTAAAAATACCTTAGCAATAAAAATATGGGGCCAAGTCAGCAGAACCAAAGCACTAATTACAGAATAAATATTTTTCAGTGCTTAATACATTTATTAAACCACCTGTCATAAAAACAACAAAATACTTTAGAAATCTCTAAACAAAAAAAACAAACCTTTTTTAAAACTAAAAGAAGGTAAATTATATTGTAATTTATTAGGCAAATAAACAGAATTCTACTTTTTTTTAATGTCCAAATCGGAATCAACACACTGAACTCAAAAGTCAGAACTTAATCAAGCATGACATTCAAACACTAAAATTCATTTTTCTGTTCAGGAATGCAAGTAAACAACAGTAATTCGGCATCTTAATCAAAAAACAATAATATACTTTATAATTTTTTCTGCATTGTGTAAAACAGTAAATGTGAAAATTCATGGAAAAGAGCAATGATTTTTGTTGAAGTTTGAGGTTTAGGTTCATAAAGAAAAAGAAAAAAAATCAAAAGCTTTTGCATAAATTAGGACAATGCTGTGAGTCACAACTCCAAACTATGCAGAGACTTTCAAATACGTCATCACAGTGTGATCAGTCAACAAAATACCAAAACCATCAGTGCCGCTGAGAAGTTTGTCCATCTCCAGAATCACATTAGCCCTGTGCTGCCCCTGTGTGCCGGGCCTATTTTGAGCACTGCAGGTCAGAGTAGGAAAAGACGATTTGTGGATACTGAACTAAATAGATGACATCCACAATATTGGCAAACAGGAAGACAAGCCAAACTATTTCCATCTCTCTACATTTCTGATGGACAGCACGCCCATCTGCACAACAGGACATGAACTCAGTCCTACTAATGGCTGCTGTCCAAGTGCACATTTTTTTGTTCCAGTTGTGACGTCTCTTCGGCTAGCTAGAGAGAAACGATAAGACGTAAATATATGATCTGAAAAAGCCTGGCAGCGGATGCTGACTAAATCGTCCCTCTGTTCAAACAGCAGAAGACAGAATAAAGACACATTCACATTAGCGCTGCCTTACGACTGGAGGGGGGCTGACAGAAAGAAATATCTTGAATGTACAGTCCAGTCGATTCATAATACTGTACTGCACCTCTCCCATTGATACAACATTTTAAGCCCCAGTGGTCCAGGATAAAAATAGATGATGCAGTAAATTGCGAGACTGAAAGGTCAGCACTTGTCATCCGTAACGTCTTTGAGTTTTATCATCTTAATGTCAGTGGATAATAGAAGGCCAGTGGCTTAAATGAGGGCATACTAAAGTTGTAGGGTATATAATAAAATACCCTGAATGAAATTTGGGTTATTTTCCCCCATCTGATCTGCTACAGAGCAGAGAAAATGAACAAATGCCTGCTGTCTCCACTTCCTTAAGTTGAAGTTGTTTGGCAGTAACAAAAAAAGAAAAGAAAAAAAGCCTTTTTCAGTCAGGACAACAAAACAAATACCACTAACTGCTGGTTTCATTTAGTTTTCAGTGTGTCTGGGCAATAAATGGTATTACAGCAGTTTCAGACCCCAAAGATCAATACAATAATTTTCTTCGCACTTTCCATTACTCTAAACCAAGTAGAAGGCTGATATTACATCACTGGAATTCGCACCCATCAGTCACCTCTGCTCTCGTCTGTGAACCTTAATTCAACCTAAACAAGGCACGCAACTGTCAATCAGACTGTCAGCCTCACACAAAAAGCTTATCGCCTCATCTACAGAGCTTTGCCTCTACTCCATTACCCCGTGACTTCAGATCATGTCAGAATATAAGGAAGCAGAATAAGATCTAGATGAAGGTGTGCAAATTTAACAAATTACTGTGCAGGGGAAAACACACTGCAAATGTAAAATCATTACAAACAACCACAAATTCTCCTCCACATGCTGTGGCCTTGCAATAATTGGTCATTTGATTCTCAGCAGGCTCAGGCTATTTTTTTTTTTTTAGATCATCAATCTGGTGATAGCTTGTTACTATGGCGATCCACACATGCTCACATTCTTGTTCTCAGTGCAAATTAGATCTGAATGGAAACACTTTTTTCCTGGTCAATTTAATAATCCATTCAGTGTGGTTGCTGAAAATTAAAAGACAGTGGTTATTGCAGAGTTACACACATTATCTGGATTTTTTTTCCCTTTAAACATTGTGCATACCTCGACCAAATCATTTTTGTGAGCCAGACAGTAAACTACAATAATTTCCCAGAGGCGGTTACACGGCATTTTAAGCTCAACCTAAAAGTAAGTGGAATAAAAATAAATAAATAAATTTTTTAAAAAAACATGCTTAAGTGAAATCAGCTTTTATCATACTACAGCCATCAGTGAAGCAATGACCCAAGGCTAAATTCTGACATTTTGTACTACAGCCCACGAGTGTGCCTGAATGAATTTACATGCAGTGAATACAAGAAAAGCCCAACAAAATATGGCCAAAAAAATGTCCTAAAAGCACTTAGACTGGGGTTATTATAGTTAACTAAAAAGAAATTTTAAATTAACCTGCTGTGCTCTTGTTTGGGATGTGTACTTGATCTTTCCAGGCTATTTTGGATTAGTTTGTCCAGTAAGTGAAACACAAGTTTAAACTGCACAATGCAGAAAAGCCAAAATGTCTCCATATAAGAATGCAGCCGGTCAACACTGGATATGGGGGAAAAAAACCCACATTTTAGCAAAATAAAATAAAGTAAAAAATAAAAATAATATAAACTAAGAAAGTAAACTGTTCAGGGATTTCTACAGGAAATACGCAATACCTATTTTTAATAAAAGAAAAAAGCAAAACTAATACCAAAATATTAAAAAATCAAAAGAAAACTAGGTGAGAAAAGCTGCTCGGGAAACTCAATTTGAAAAAATACTAATGAAAAACAAAATTACACAACTATAATAATGACTCTCATTTAGACATCTATATGCTTCCATATAGTCCACATTTTTGAAATAGAAACTTTCTGTTTGATGTAGAGTGCCAACATTAATTAAATAATTAATTGTGCCTTTAATTAATTAATTAAAATATGAATTAATGGAAATAATTAAATTAAATATAAATTTCTTTCATGTATAACATTTAATTTTTTTTTATCTATTTCAAATTTTCATTCATTATTGACAGATTTAATTAATTATTTAATGAAGTATTCATTTTGGCACTCGTGGCCCTCCACAGTCTTATACTATACTTCTCTGCATTAAATACTACTGTGACCTTTACTTGAAATGACACTGTCCTGGTGATGCTCTTGCCGCTTAGAACCTCCAACCCTATATCTGTTCTGCCACTCTGTGAAGGTTCACTCTATTTTCTATTATTGCTCTAAGAAAATGTACTTCCCTTCATTCAAGGGCGATGGACAGTTTTGCGTGCCTATGTGTTTGTATATGTATATGTAAGCAGTGTTGGGGAAGTGTTGGGGAGTAACGGAATACATGTACCGGTGTTACGTATTTAAAATACAACATATGAGTAACTGTATTCCGTTACAGTTACCGTTTAAAAAGGTGGTAATTTGAATACAGATACTTTGTTGAAATAAATGGATTACACGGAGATCTTTTCCCGTTTCATATGTTTGGCTATCCCCTCTCAATTTTTGGTAATTCCACCCGCATATTGACGTAAAGACATATTTTTAAAAATGATTATTCAAAAATTATTTAATATGAAGGCAATATGAGCAGGCATAGCCCTAAAGAATGTAGCCTGATGGGCGGTGTAGTCCGTGCTGCAGGGAGAACGTGTGGGACTGCCCCTCCCGTTATGTGTGTGTGAGTGTGAGGGAGAAAAGGGAGAGTCGAAAAGTAGAGCCGTCACCGACCAGAAACGGGAGATGGAAGCATGTAAATATAATAATAACCACTGCAGCCAAAAAGGGTGCCTGTCGAGCCCAGTTGTAAGTAAGCTGTTAAGACTCGACTGTACACTGTGTTCGTGTTTTCCTCCGAAACAATAAAGTTCGTTGGAGCAGCCTTTCAGCCTCTCTCAGTCTCTCTCTAGCAAAGTTGACCCAGACAGCAAAGCTAGTTGCCGGCTACGAGCCAGACACGGAACCCGACGTATTAGCCAGAGGTCTCTTTACCACGGTTTGGCGCCGAGGACCTGCAAAAAGTGCAGCCTTATCTAATGTCCACCCTACTGTTACACATTTTATATTAAGATTTAAGAATCTAGTTGGTATTGGCATGGCAAGCAGCCTTCAGTAATAGTAATAAATCACACAGCAATAGTACATTCGTGTAGTTGTAAAAAGCATGAAAATACATTAAGTAATCCAAAGTATTCAGAATACATTACTCTCATTGAGTAACGTAACAGAATACGTTACAAACTACATTTTGGGACATGTATTCTGTAATCTGTAGTGGACTACATTTTAGAAGTAACCTTCCCAACACTGTATGTAAGGGCAGTAACGATTTCTGTTTCATCTGGACCACAGTCTGTGTCAACATCTCTTACCATACCTATGAATCAAGGGGTAATAGTGTTTCTCCTCATTCGCAACTTGTGTCAGAGCCTGAAGTGAACTCACAGCAAACAGAGTTCAGTCAGCAGAGGGATACTCTAAGGTGCACACAACACAATACAGCCAAAAACTGAGGCCAGTTTTTAATATGGGATTTTTACCGTCATAAATAACTTTTTGTGACATACTGTGACATCATATAAAAGTGTAAACTTACAGATGGGCACACTAGTTAACAATTCCTAAAGACTATAACATTTTTTACTGGGTCTGAAAAGCATTACATGCTTACATACAGGCGATATTTACTAAAAAAAACAACAACATAAGGATAATGAATTTTCCTTCCTCATTAAACACTAGCAAAAATCAAAGACTCAGTGAAAACACTCTCCTTTACAACCATGCATTCTAATCATTCAGCTTCAATGCATTTTATTGGTAGATTAAAAGACTACCTCAAACTAATCACTTACCAAAGCAATTCTATGACAGTGATGTTGGAGCCCTTTTTCTTTGGCTTTTTATCACACATGAATTTGCATATATGAGATTTAATGTGCATCATATTTGAAACATCAAGCATTTTATTTATTTATTTATTTTGCAGTACTTAATAATGCACTGTGCAAATTTTCAATCTTTTGGGAAGAAAAAGGGGAAAAAAAGAAAAATCACACTGCTGATGTGGAAGTCTGAAAAACTCATAAAAACCATACATATCAAATATGATACACTAGGCATTAAAGGGTTAGAAAAGAAGGCTGTTTACTGTTATCTACTGTATGTTATATGTATGTATTAATTACATGTACTTAACAGTTTCAGACTAGCATTTTTTGTGGTATTTGAGTGTTAAAATTTTTACTTCCTCGTGTAACTTCAGCTTCAAAGTACTACATAAATGTTTTCTGAAACCTATTAAACTGAAAGTAAGAGTTGTGTTTCTTCCACACCAGTCACTGAATTTAGAAGTACAGAGAATAACAACAGCAACAGCAGTACAACAGCAGCCTTATCAAACAGCCATCACCTGTTGTAGCCCTGATCTCTCATTGCCCTCGGAACACTTTAATGAGCTTTCTTCCTAAATACAGACAGACGGCTTGCTCTCTGTCAATAAGTGACTCAGCGTTCAACAGACAGATGAAATCGGGGCCCCATTACCCTGAGCAGAACAGGCCGCTTAGGTGTTTCCCAGGAGCGGAAAACAATCACAATGGTAGCTGTTGCCCTAATTGGCTCCCTGCTGTCTAACCTGCACTGATCAATGACCCGCCTCTATAAAGACCAACATCCAGATATGACTGGCAGATGAATCTTGTAGCAGCAGAGTGGTATGCAGTGCTAAGCAGTGAAGTGCAGTGTTGAAAGCAAACAAGACGTTAAACAACAGGCCGCCAACCTCTCACTCTTTTCTCTTTTTCTTTTTAACTGTTTGTAGTTGTAGTTTGCAATAAAGTAACAGAATCAAAATAAAATGTAAGGTAACAATACAGTGATTTGAAAATCATTTAAACCAAATACTTAACAGTAAATAGTAAAAAGGCCAGCACATAAAAAGTTCAGATATTTTCTTTGCTTATTAAAAAAAAAAAAAAAAAGGCTTTTGAAATTCACCAAGAACCTTGTTTTATGGTGAAAGGAAAAAAGTTAAATGTTTCACAACTAATTAGGTTAATTAGAAACATGATTGTGTTTAAAGAGCATCCCAGAGGGCCTGCCATCAGCAAGTAAGGTCAGGGGGAGTTCTGTGAAAGATCGCATGGGTAAATTTTCCAAAGTAACATTTCTCACTGGAAAAATACAAAGAAATTTGCCATTTCATCACTTATGAAACCTAACGTCATTTAAAAATTAAGAGAATCTGTTGAAATCTCTATACACAAGGGGCAAGACTGAAAATATTACGAGGATCTTTGCTACATTCAGAAATTCAAGTTAAACCTCTGCCAGACAGGAACATAAGCAACAAGAACCAAAAATGCTGTCACTTTCTCGATCAAAAACTACAGCAATTTAAGATAAAACTGAGAGGAAATGGGAAAGTGTCCTTTGGTCTAACCAATCCAAATCTGAAATTTGTACATTCTCGGTACGTAAGAGGAGGGGAAACATCTGCCTTCTTATTTTTGCACAGTTTAAAAGCCAGCATCCCTGATGGTATAAAGGATGCATTAGTGGAGGGGCGCATGCAAAGGCTCAATTAAGGCTGACTCTGAATTAAGGCTGATATCTATATTAGTTTTGGAGCAATGCAAGTTTGTGTATGGCTTTCACTGAATTGACAAGACAATGCTGAACATATTTTGTATGTACTGCTGCAGAAGAGGACGAGTGCTAAACGGACCTGCCTGTAGTCCAAATGTGTCAGTATTAAAAGCATTCTTAAATGGAAACACACAGCGATCCAACCTTTTTTGGACACTAACCTTTACTCACACACACACACACACACACACGCGCGCGCACGCACGCACGCACACACACACACACACATTTGTTTTTTTTAAATCAGCAAACAAGAACAGTGTACTTTCTCAGTCAGCTGGATCAATCAATCACTGTTGACAAAGCATTAAACAGCTTGGGTGTTTATCTTGTCATTTGTTTTGGCTTCAGCTGACAAGAAAAAAAAAACTCTGATATTTAAAGAATTAGTCATTCCAGAAAATGTGTAACTACAGAACAACAAGTGAGCAGGAGAGGCTGCGTGGTGGGAGTCCTGCAGTCTATGCATACGATATGAATGACTAAGTACGAACACGGTCTCTCAGCACACCCAGCAAGCAGATTTGCATATATGCAGCAGCATGTCCTCGATAAGCTATGATTCACTCGATTACAAAATCAACTTCAAACGTTAAAACAGGTTTTTGGATAACACATGTCTAAGTTATCTCTAATGATATGTTCCTCTGTGATGCATTATCACATTTAACATCTCATAAGCCTCCACACTAGTTACCCTCTATTTGTGCGTTTGTCCTCTCCACTCTAACAACCACCTAAACAGACCCCTTAAAAAGGTATAATCACACATACCCATTTCTTCCTATTCTCCCCATATCTATTCTCAGTGTCATCTCTCCTTGTTTATCCTGTCTATTCACATTTCCCTTCAATTCCTCCTCATTTCTTTTTACTTTCTCATCTTCTATACTCACTTTTCAACTCCACCAGCTTAAGAAAAGTCAGAATAGACCAAGAAGATTAGGCTCTCTTTACTTGAGAGACAGATCTCAGTACCTTTATCTTATCCTGATGCAATAATACCTTAAAATCTTTCACTAATGCCAGCAAGTGCACACGTCTATATGATTTTTTTTTTGTTTTTTTAAGATGAGGTTTAGGTATGCATCTGACGTGGAAGAGCAGCAAAAGAGGTAAGGGTTTGAATTTTAATCTGTTCATTCAATTGTTTGATTCTTTGTCTAATGCAAAGCATTAAACAAAGATGAGCTTGTTGGTCTTCCGATTTCTAAAAACAAAAAAAAAATGTTTGATCAGGTCCATAAACTGTATTGCATAATATAAAGGTCAACAATGTTATCTGGGAAGTGTTCTTGTTGAAGGCAGTAAAAAAGGCAGTCATCTGAGCCTAATGATTCAGAGCCGTGACCTTGATTTGAGAACAGCTCAGAGGCTAACAAATGGAAGTGCAAATGATTTTCTTACTCTAGGCTCATTTAATCATTTTAAATTTAGATCTCACGCCTCCCACTGGGGAAAATAAATCAGCTTCCTTCATACAGAATTTGCATGTTTTAAGCCTGAAGTTAGGAAAAGGAATTGGGGAGAGGACATGGCGCAGATTGGTATGGCTTGTGTGCTCTTATCAGCCAACACCAAGGCCCCCTGATGTGTTCCACGGGGAAGGTTGTGTTTCTTTACTGTGACCTTACACAGAGAGGACTTTGACCTTAGCTAACAAGATCCATTAAGGAGAGATGGAGCCTGGATGAAACACTGCATCAAGTTTGTGTACACATTCTTAAGCCTACAGAGAATCAGTGTAATTACGCAAGATGGCAGCACGGCAAACCAATCTGTGCGTTTATAAGAAAGGTCAGTGCCTTTGGAGGAACAGTGGAACGCATTGCACAGCATTAAGCCTCGATGTGATGTCAAGTGTAAAGCATGCTGCCGGGGAGGACTGAGGCACTCTCGCTCAGTCTAGCTCTGACTGTGTGGCAACCAACTTTACCAAATCAAAGGATTTTCACAATAGAATCAAACATCCACAGACAAGGCACACAGAGCTTAGAGGAACCACTATGAGCCCAAGCCGAACTACATTTATTTGTGCTCAGTGTAAGACGGGCATTGGGGTTTGGTTTCCACTGTGACCTGTCCGTTCCTGTTAGTGCCATTGTTGTTAGAACAGGTTTGGGATTTGAGTAGCTGACAGAAAGTGTTTCGGGATTGCCTTTCGCCTGAAGTCGACAGAGGCAGTCCCTGTGATGGTGCTGCGATGTGGGGGTGGTTGGTGCATGTAGGGGTGGAGAAAACCACCTCCCCAGAGTCAGCGATTTGACCCTTGCAGGCTTGGTACAGGCTGCACTGTTAAGCTCAAATAAACAACACGGAAAATTCAGCACAAAAATGAAAATGTGTCAGGGTGCGTTAGAAGGAGAGTTGGCAACAGCTTTCACAAGGGATGATGTGAAGACTGAATCAGCTCTCCTTTACTGTCCACACAGTGTGCACTTGATCACTGCAGCACTTTTAAAACCAAGGACAAGTCACTGAGAGTGACATAAAATGTGTTACAGTTAGATTTGCATGACAGGGGGGGTTTATTAATTTACAGTGCAGCGATAATGCATGCAATAAGGGGGAATGAGAGAGTCAGTGTTTAATTAAGGTGGTCACTTTTAAAATAGAATGTCCAATACACATAGTAATTAAAACATATAGTCTGTTCTAGCAAATAGAGAACTATGCAAAGGGTTTATGTGAAGGACACATTATGCATTATGTTATAGAAAAGACAGCTTCATGTTTTGATGACTTAGAGTGCCCGTCAAAGTGAAGTGACCTCAAGCCTGTGAGCTTCTCTTCAAACGCAGTAGTGAGTAAATCCATATCGCTAATCTTCGGCCTTAGCGCATTTATTTAACCGGCTCTGGATATCATCTTAAGGTTTACTGTAAGAACATCTTTGTTTCCCCTTCCACTGGCTAATAGCCAGTGTTAATCAATACTGTTGTAAGTACTTTTTAGTCCTCAGCACCGGGCTCATTTGTCAAAATAAAAGTCACAAGGCCCCAAAGGACTAATCAAAAGGAATGAAGTAACAGAAATTCACAGCCTGGAAACATGAAAAGCAGCAAGGACGTGTGAGGAGGGGTGTAGCAGTGGTTGAAGCACATTCAAAGACAGCTTTAGATTACAACATACAGTGTGGTGGCAACTGATAACCCAGAACAGAAGACTGACCAAAGCAAGATTCAAAAAAGGTTTAATTCAAAGCCAATGACTCATTACAGCCAAACAAGTCCAACACTGGCGAGTGAAGGCAGTTACCAGAAGGCAGACAGAGTCAGATTCACCAGGAAATTTCATGCAGAACTCTACTTCTCCACTTACACGTGCTATTTTAAGTTCACTAGTTTGCTTAACAATTACTGCTACATGCAGATTACTGTGAGTACTGAAGTGACGCTGTCTAAAGCTGAGTATGAAACGTGGTATGTTTTTTTTCATCTGCAATGGTCACCATCTTGGCTAAGTAACGGAAAGGAAGAGGCCACCAAGAAATTTTTAACAACTTGGTCAATATTATCAATACTAGCTAGCAAACACTGGAGACTGATGTCAGGCATTTGCTTTGCACATGTTATTGCATTGTTTGGGGCTGTTGTAGAAGAATGTTGTATCACATATGTTGTTAGAGACTCAACAATTTGCAAATATTTGTAAAATGCATCATTTACCACCACTCTGATGATCAAATATCAAAAACATCAATTTTAACAAGTGCACGACTTAGCCACAGTCACACAGGACTGGAGACTGGTTGACAATTCCCTGGCAACCTCAGGTCCCCAGGTAAAAATGTGCATTGCCCAACCGGTTGGAGTCTGGTTGTTGGAGTTTGATGGGTGAAATCAGACACAAGGAGTGTTGCTCCAAAAATCTTTTTGCAATTGCTTTATAAGATTTCCATGTAAACTATGGGCAACCGTGGCAGACATTTTCACTATGAAGGCAAAAGTTCTCAGTTTCTGGTTCGCATAGCACTTTTTGCATTTTTTCCTCAGAAAGTAGTTGGCAAGTGTTTGCAGAAGTCCATATCTTACATGCAAACTACATATGACCAAAGCAAGTGACCAAAGAAACTGCAAAGAGGTTTTTGGTACAGCACTGTATACCTCTGTGCACCCAATTTCACCTTGCAGGTACCACCAACCTCTCACCCACCAGTTGGGGAATATACATTTTTTTCCTTGCAACCAGTGGTGGCCAGATGACCACGGTCTGGTGGTCATCCACAAGTCTCCACACTTGCAGGACTTGGGTCTTCTTCAAATTAAGACATATAGGCAATAACAATTAGATACATTTGACAGGCAATAAGGCAGGCCTCAGTTAATCAAACAATAACAGAAAATATATATGGGCAGAAGTGGGAGAATCTGGAACAAGCAGAGACATACATATAACTGGAAGCCAAATAAAAATGTCAGTAATACACCAATAAATTCAGTTACAACTTCCACTGTGTTTGGAAACACTTGATTCAAATTGTTAATATTATGAGGAAATTACATAATTCAAATTTGATCTACAGTACCACATGCTACAGTGAAAGTCTACAAAACGTAATAGCTGATATGGGAATAAGTTTGATTGCTGAATAAATACACTTAGTGATTTAATTTGTAAGTCACAATTTCTCCCAACATCGGCTCCAACTGCAGTATATTTTCATTATTGCCTCAATAACTACCTCAGGCTCTTGCAAGGCTCCGCATTCATTTTCCAATAAACTATGCAAATTTAATCAATGACATTTTAAAAGTCATTTTATCAATTGCTTCAGTACAAGCACAAAAACCACAAACACATGCTAAGATTTAAATCCACTTCTGGCACCTTTTTCTTGCCACCAAAAACCGCTTCAACTCTTTAAAGAAAGGTCCAGCGTATGTGCGGCCAGCACAGGGAAGGATGAGATCATGATGGACAAACGTCGCTCTCATAAGAGCAGTCCAGCGCTCGCTGCTTGTCGCTAAGCAACAGAGACCTGGCAGGCAGACAGTAGGTGTGTGAGACAGAGTGCGTGGGAAGGGGAGGTTTAGAGCGGGGGGGTAGAGAGAGGGACAGAAGAGAACAGGGAGAAAAAGACCCAGAGCCAGGCCGAGAGCGAAAGACAGATAGGAGGTGTGACGCAAGACGCCAGTGGGAGAGATATGACCAGTGTCAATAAAGGATTGTGTGGCATAATCAGAGAAGTGATAATTCAACTGTCTGAGAAGTAGACGTAAACACTGGTGTGCATCTTAATTATAAGACATGCAGTGGTGTATAAGAAGCAGCTGATTCTTTTTTGAGTTCATTCATATTTCCTGGCTTTACCATTGTGAAACATGTCTTTGACTAAATCAGCTTTGATTTGCTGATCTACAGAATTAGTTTCGATGTTCAAGGTTCAATTAGTCCACGGTTTACATGATTTTTTATTATTTACATTCACTTGACAGTCAGCACTATTGCGTGTCGTGAACAGTGGGAAACAAAGGAAAATAAGGCACCTGCTCATGCATTTGCAGGCCACCTTAAGGCAAAATGTTTTGTTTTGTTGTTACAGGAATATATTAATTATTTTTACACTGCTGACCATGTTTCTGTTTATAGCTATTCCGTTCACACCCTGATTTTGTTTCCTTTATGTGCGCTCAGAATCAAAGCACTGACAGAAATTAGATCTAGCATTGCAATGCCGTAAATCGAAAGGCCGATAAGTAATGCACCATAGGACCTTTTGATAAGATTGTCTTTGCTCCAACTTTAGCCTTAAAGTAATCTGATCAAGGAATTGACATGCAATAGTCGGAGAACAGCATTAATCCTGTTATTATCAAATTATGGTGTGCACATAAATGCATAGCTTGTGTTGTATGGTCAACTTGTCCACAGTGTTTATCCAACAGTCACTGGGTATTCCAATCTACAGTTTCATGATCTGGAACTGAAACCGAGAAATTAGCAGGTATGAAAAATAGATGCTCATTTTAACTATACAAAAAGCCACTTATCATGTTTAAAACTGGATATCACAATCCAATGGATATCCAACTGAGACCCTGTCTACATGAAAACAGGTAGTTTGGTAACTGTAGCTTTTTCTGTGTGTTTTGGCCTTTCGTCTGCAATTTAAATCTCTGAAGGCTGGAGCTTTTGAAAAACTGCTTCCAGGTAAAAATTATCAGAAACTCTGCTTCTGCTTTTGATGGAGAGCAAAAAGAAGTCAGACTGTGCGCTGTGTCACTGTTTGGTGACTTCTGATCAGCCAGCACTTCTATATGTTTGGGGTTAGGTTGCTACCTTGTTAGTTTGGTGTGCTCTTGACCATGCTTGAGATTGTTTTTTGTGTTTTCGTGTATGGAGATATTTTCAAAATGAATGCAGAAAAATCCTCGTTTTAAACATATCCATGTACATGTGGACATAGACTAAGAAAAAAAACACTGCCCACTCTTTTCAGTTTTGTCAGGCAAGTTTAAATTGTACCCTGCTTATCTGTTATATTTTTTTATTTAACTGTAATTTACAAAACATGAACCATGTTCATGTTTAACACAATTGAGGCCATCAGCTCATTAGAAAAGTGTTAACGGAGGCCATATATCAAATTGAAATAAAATGTAACTGAAAATTGTTTATATATATTTATAACAGTCACCCCAAGAGGCTTTATATTATAATGTAACAAAATAAGAAAGAAAACCCCAGCATTTAGACAACTTGGCAACAGTGGGAAGGAAAAACTCCCTTTTAACAGGAAGGAACCTTCAGCAGAAACAGGCTCAGCCATCTGCCGTGACCAGTTGGGGGTGGCAGATCATAGCCATCTTCAGACTTTTTTGTTCAAAGGTCCAGCAGGGGGCTGCATTGGCTTCAGGGCCATCTTTTATATACAGTCTAACAGTTTGAGGCCATCTGAAGATAACACCTAATCCTTTTCTTTGCTGCCTTTGTGACTTTATATGGTTTCAGTTGTGGAAATTTAACAGCTGAAATCCATAACAAGCTTGACATTCAGCAATTTCAATTCTAAGAATATATATATATATATATATATATATATATATAATAAAAAAAATTATTTAAAAAAATTCCCCACTGTGGGCGGTCTATCCTTCAAGCTCGGGTCCTCTACCAGAGGCCTTTTATCAAATTATGGTGTGCACATAAATGCATAGCTTGTGTTGTATGGTCAACTTGTCCACAGTGTTTATCCCTTTGATAAACAGTTTTCTGCACAGTATCTTAGCTGTTCCTAGGACTGCGCTCTTCTGGACAGAGATCTCTGATGTTGTTCCTGGGATCTGCTGGAGCCACTCGCCTAGCTTGGGGGTCACTGCACCTAGTGGTCTGATTACTACTTTTGGTTGGTTAGCCACCACCATTTTATCCATCTGTATCTGGAAGTCCCACATTGATTAATTGATTAAGCCTTTAATTGTCACTTTGCAGTGAAATAGGACCCCTTCTGACCATACATACATTGCACAAACATCAAATTGGGAAGACAGGTCAAAGAGAGGTAGCATGGTAAGAAACAACAATGAAATACACAATACATGAGAGGAGGAAGAAAAAAAGAACTCCACCCAGACTGAGCTCCCAAGAGGAGAGCAGTTTGAGAACAGAAAAAAACACACCTCAGCACAAAAAGCACATGAATCTTCACACCTTACAACATAAAAAAAAGACATAACTTGCGCCAGGGGGAGGGTATGGGTATGAGAGTGAGCCGATGTAGACAACAGCCATCCAGTCCTGCAGCCGAAAACCTACTGCTGGACACAGACCCGCCTGACTGCATTGGGTGGAAGTAAGCACGGAAGTAAACAAAGAATGCCTTCAGAAATGTAAATGTTTGTTTATTGGCTCCAAATGTATTCTGCAGCAGGACAACGACCCCAAACACACAGCCAAAGTCATTAAGAACTATCTTCAGCGTAAAGAAGAACAAGAAGTACTGGAAGTGATGGT
>VVHJ01049065.1:0-10589 GCA_015107715.1 Tylochromis polylepis | reverse complement strand
GTATATTAATGACTAACCTCGTATTGTGGATGGATTATCTCAGTTGTTCTCCTGACTGAAGTTTGGTCCGTTTACAGCATCCTGCCATGCAATTGCATTTGTCCCTAACCATCAGGAACCCTCGCGTTAACTCAAGTGGAAAAAAGTTAGCGTTCATCCTCCAGCTTCACTGTGTTTATATTATGCTAACATAGCTGTGTCGCTAGCGATCACGTAGCACATCATTATATACCAGCTAGCCAAACTTCAGTAACCCTACAAACGTCACTGCTGTTTAATTTCCTGTCTTCATTTATGTCGGAAGTGATAGCAGAGCTTACGTCTTAATTTTTTTTTCAGAAATCCCTCAGTCAGAACGTGGTATATTATATTTAGGTGGAAACTAGCGAGCTAACTCCCTGCTAACTTCTAAGTCCATTAGATTTCATAAATTCTGTTCTCATGGATGCCTGATGTTAAACTTAATTGTTACACCTGGTAGAGCAGCCACACTGATCATTTTATTAAAGATGAAAGAATTTAGACAGTTTTTCAACTCTCAGTGATGCTGCAATGTTCGTTTGACTTTGGGACCTGCAGCGGAGTTTGGTCCCAGACACGGCTAATGACGTCAGACTTAAAGACCGGATTATGTAATTTCTTCTTCATCTTCTTCTGTTTTGCTGGCAGTTGCCAAACCCATTTATTTAGAGCAGGTAGTTGTACTGCCCTCTAGTGGAAGAGAATGTAATTGTTCTGCCCGTTACTTACACCGGTCGCTTTGAGTACCAATCAGGTGGAACCAGATAATCTTCCATGGCACACCTGATCATTTCTCACGGCACACCTATGTGCCGCAGCACAGTGGTTGGGAAACACTGCCTTAGAGTATGTGGCTCATAGTTGCTAGCAGGTTGCAGTTTGCATGGAAGATGTTAACTAGTCTGCAAACACTTGCCAACAAGCTAAGCTGTACTAAAATATGAAAAAGTGCTACATAAACCAGAAACAAAGAATCCGTACTTTCAAAGTAAAAGTTGTGCATTATCACTGCAGTCAACATGCTTTAAAAGAGCCACAACATTTATTGTGAAGTCAAACTGTCTCCATTTGTGGTTTGCTTCACACTTTCTCTACCACTCATTGAGAAGTTGACAAGTGTTTGGAGACAAGTTGTTGTCTTTCATGCACACTATGGGTGAAAACAATTGCAAGGAGATTTTTGGTGCTGCACTGTATATCTCTTCCAGCCAGTTCCACCTAGTGACTACCTGCAACCTTCAGCAACCACTCACTCCTAGCCACCAGAAGTTGCCAGGGGGTCACTGACTGGTATGTAGTCCTGCATGATTTGACTTAAGCAATTGATGTCACAGACAGTTAGCAGCCACTTATGAGCCAGATTGGGAATACACATTTTTCTTTAGAGACCTGTGGTTGTAAGTGGGTCACAAAGTCTGTGTGACAGAAGCCAGAAGAACTTTAATTTTTTTTTTACACTTCATTTTGCTTTTCCAAGCTTTGCTGATTTGTTTCTCTTGACATTCACTTTTTACTTTTGGTTTCGCTCACTCTGTAAATAAATTTGCCACTTGGCAAGCACAGTAACTGAATCTGCCCACTGGGCTGCTGCCCGTGGAGCTCCTGCTGTATAGTTTCCAAACAAACATAAAGGACATTTCACACTTGCTGGTAAGGTTTTGCCCTGAAAACTACTTCGTTAGGCTTATGAAAAGATTGTGTTTTCGGGTCAAATACGCTCATTTACAACATTAAAACTAGCCCTTTGATGAGTTGGGAGTTAAAGTGTCACTAAAGCTGTAACCCAATGCGACAGGACCCAGATGCCAAAGGACACCTTGAGCATAAATGGGCCATGCCATGCGGGTGTGACGAAGTATTAAGTAACATCCAAAGAATGAGAACAGGTTGATTCAATATGTCCACTTTACATAGATTTATAATTAACAATGTAGGTTGAGATACTAATAATGTTACCCAGATTGCTCATAATTTGCTTAGATTTATCTTAATATTGCAAGTTAAAGTGTCCATGAGAATTTTTATTCTAAAGAAAGAAAGAAATGTGATAAATTACATAATCTGATTGAAATAAAAATTTAACTTTTGATTAATTAATAAACTTTTAATAATCCTTTAATAGGTTAAATATTTCTCAGCTGATTTAATAACCAAAGACAGTTAAATGTACCGTTTGCTTCACTTAATGTAGTCCATCACACAAGCTGATACATTTTGTTTTGAATCACAGGGATAAGAATATAAAATGAATGTGTGACCTCAAACATGTTTTAGAGTCAATTAAACCCCTGACATTTGGAGAAGATTTTAATTCTACCACTCTGATATTTTCATATAATTTCACCATGCTTTTATGTACGAGCTTATAAGTTTTCCTATCACAAAAACAACATACATAGTGCAAACATGTTATATCAGACATTTAAAATTAGAATGTAATATCTGGTTATGAAATGCATTTCTGGTTTCCACTTCTGTGCATTGGATTGCTGAAGGGCAACCAAAGAAAAAAACATTCATAATGAGGCTAAAATGTTGCAGTGTCCTATCATTATTTTGACACAGCAGAAGTGTATTGCCAGCATCCAACTGTGCGAGCGGAGCACTTTGCCAAAACACAGCAATGACTGACGAGCTTACAATGGAAGCTTGATTTGTGCCCCCTGAAGAATGCAACATGCAACATCTATCGCACCCTCTCATCAGTCCACCATATTAACAGCAACTGTTAAGCACATACGTCTTCAAAACACATCATATCGCCATTAATGTTTTCCAGTGGTGTGGGTACTTCAAATGTCTCATGCACTGTCAGATTTTTCAGTTTATTTTTAAGATAATGTATCTTTGTTTTGTTTTATGAACACTTCTCAGTTCAAGGTTGTCAAAGAAATCATGCACTAGAACTCACTGTGCAGTCTATGGGTTTACCCGTGCTACGTGTAATGCTGGATACATCAATTATGATTCTCTTCCGAACTGTTTTCACGTTGCTCGCAGAAAGATAATCATACAGTCGCCAGAGTGGAAGCTTGAAAACATGTTTTTAACATCATGCTAATTCTGTGGCGTACCATAAGAGATTCACTGACTTTTTTTTAACTTGATTTATTTACGACATAGTTGGTGAAAAGCTTCACTCCTACTTCTTCGGTCTTTGATGCAATAACAGAGACATTTCACATGTACTATGCTTGTGCAGATTTTAGATCTCCAAAGCATCTTATGATAAACTGTTTACAATGTGGATAGCCCATTAGATCTAGATTGTGCCAGGGAATGATTAATTATGCCAGACTGTAAGACTTCTGTTTGTGTCAAGTTGATGTATATTCTGTTTTTTTATTCTAATGAACAGAGGAATTGCAAGCTCTGCTCTCGCATCAACAACTGTGATTATGCCTCATCTCAAAGCTGGCACCATTTCTTTAGAGTTCATGTTATTTTCCAGAAGCCTGTGTGCCGTCACACAGGGGAGACATCCTTGATTTGTTGCAAAGCTGCAAAGAAAAACATTATGTGTGTGAGGGACATCTGTAAAAAAAAACAAAAATCCACCAGAAACTCCAAATTTGTGATCAAGTATGAATTATACCATGTAAACTATGGCTATACTTTTTGTCTTAAAGTTGTAACCTCTGAGACTGAATGTGCAATTTAATACAACAATGAATGCTCAGTGAGCAGCTGTTTTTGTTGTTGTTGTTGTTGTTTAAAAAAAACAAAACACAACAGAACAACTAGTGTATCTGTTTAAAAGTGAAACAACAAACAAACTCATGTTTCTAGTTTAGGTTTTTTTTTTTCCTAATAAAGAATCCATCTGGAAATAATTGCAACTGTGTTTTGATTTCATGCTACACACAAAGTAAGCAGTTTTCAACACGACAATAGGGAACAGTTAAGTGTGTTTCCTTGCTCATGGTTTGGAAGTGTGCATCCTGTCGCCTGCAGCTATTCCTCTGACAGCCCACTGCGGTTGCTTCTTCTTCATTTACTCCTCTGAATAATTTAAAACAATTCGCTGATGACAAAAATAAAAATTCTGCATCCTATTGTGAATGTGTTTTTGACCGGTAATTGTGGCCTTTCTGGTTGCCTCACACCAAAGGGCTTGTTCTTTTTTAATACGTTTCAGTGAAATCAGCAGCAGTACATTGGCAGTGTCTTAGTAAAGAAACATCAAGTCTGACGTTCTCGAGATAAAATTCCACCTGAGTATATACATGTATGCATCATTCCTGAGCCTCAACACTTGGTGACCCCGCTCTTTACTGTTTCTGTCCTGTTATAGTACCACACTCAAATTCAACAGGTTGTTTTCAACCACCCAGTCTTTCACAAATTCTTTGAATGGAAAAAAAACCATCTGAATTTAAAGATTAACAGGTTTGCCCAATTACTTTTGGCCACGTATTATGGCCATATAGCTGTTGTTAATACTATGAATTATTGATGGATGGATCCACATCCTCTGCATCATACTTACAATAAACCTGAAGACCGTTTACCAGAGTGAATACCTCAGGGTGACAGGATTCAATAACCTTTATTTCGACTGATTAATTCCCTCAAGCCAAGTCAGTTATAGTCCCACCATAGAAAGTAAATATTTGTGCAAAACTTACTGAAAAATACTGCTTACAATCCTAGAAAGGATTTTCTTTTTGTCTGTGTTTGCTCTTCA
Organism: Tylochromis polylepis; assembly: GCA_015107715.1. Taxonomy (NCBI): domain Eukaryota; kingdom Metazoa; phylum Chordata; class Actinopteri; order Cichliformes; family Cichlidae; genus Tylochromis; species Tylochromis polylepis. Next base: position 5,881 of record VVHJ01049065.1, on the reverse strand, counting down.
AGATATTTCATTTAAGTGTTACTAATTCTAAAAACTAGAAAATGGCTACATTAGTAAGGACAATACAACCAGCGGAGCATTTAGCACGCCTTTGCTATCACTCAAATGAAGCAACAGTAGTGTTCCCATATTAATGAATAATTTACCACTTATTTTTAAATTTTAATTGCCATATATTGTAGTACATTTAGTTAAATTCGCTGACAAATGATACAGAGCACTGCATTGAGTTTCCACCATCATTAGTGATAGGTTGCGCTCATTAAGAATTTAATTTGTTGCTGTTGTGTTTTGTAGTCAGCGAGCAGACGCTGTCAGTAAGCCAAGTTATTGATGAGGCAGTGCCAGGAGGATCCCTGTGGACAGACAGATAGAGTTCGGCTCAGTGTTAGGAGGGGAAGGCAGTATGCAAACAATAAAAGAAAAAAAAAGAAAAGAAAAGAAAAAACATTACAGCTTGTTACTGCCGCCAGAAGGAAGCCATAGTTTTATGATTAGTGAATACAGGGTAAATTAAAAATGTCAAACAGGGTTACTTTTAAATAACAATATAATGATAACTGGAAGAGCACGTAATAATGAATAATAAAACAGCACAACACATGAATTGATCAATTTGACAGAGGTGAAACTGTGCACCTTGCGTGATGAAACTGACCTGGTGTTGCAGATAGATTTAACAGGAACTATTCTACTCATGAATAGCTTTCCAAGCAGGAATTAGGGTTCTGCTGCTCAATATTTAATAACAGGAAGCCGTGGAGCTACCCAAAACACAAAAGCTATTGCACTTCTGTATTCTTTATGAACTGGATTGGTGTGTAACATGTCTGTTGGACTTTGCTGTGAATGTGAGAAACGCCTTTCTTTTTTGACAACAGGACAGTAAAATGCACATGGAATCCCTGGATGTTAAGATAACAAAAAATAATTGCCAATAAATAGCTCTGTGCTAAATGTATAAAATGATGTATAAAATCAGCGTGTTTCTATTCATTTTGATTCTAAGGAAAGCCTTTCTCATGTGATGCAACTCCCCCAAAAAATAGTTTTCAGAAGATCATGCAAAAGTTACAAATAAAAACTAGCTAAATTAGTAATTATTGTTAATTTGCAGGATTAACAATATCAGTTTTCATAAGATTGTATCAAATAATTTATTTCAGATCAAATACAATCTGAAATATTAATACTGTACTATGTTTTATGTTCAACAAAGGAAGCTACCAAATGGGACAAAAATAACACTGCAACATAAGTAATAGACCACAATAAAGCCTTTTGAAGCAAAAAGATTTCAGTTCTGTACAATATTGATTTAAAAATGTCAACATGGTGTAAAAGGTCCAGTCATGAAGCTCACACTGATCACACACATGAATATGATATTCCTTGTCTGCCTGAAGAAGATGAAGTGCATTTATAATATACAGGAATATGTGTTTAAGACATGTGGAAAGGAACTCACTAAAAGGAATGCTGAAAAGAAAATGCAGAGAACAACATGCAACCACACAATAAAACAAAAAAAACAAAACAAACTGCAACAGCCCGAGCTTGCCAAGCAGATAATATGAAACCCTGCGCGTCACTGATGGCAAAGGCCATCAGTGGTGCTCTGCTCTGACCTCGGACCAGACGAGCACTTTCCCTGTGGTTCTGATGTCAACACGAGGTCAATGATGTTGGCTAGGACTAAACCAAAGGGGATTGAGAGGTCACATAAGAAAGTGATTTTCTAAAATTTTGTTTGCCATAAACCTTGAGGCTGCATTCTGACTCCAGTACTGATCAGGTGCCGTTAATGTTCATTCTGTATTAACAAAAGAAAACTTCTTTTGGGAATTGTTTTTTCACAATTCCCAAAAGAAGCACTCACTGGCCACTTCACTAACCTCTCCAACTGCTTGTTTACACAAACATTTAATTACACAGTCACACAACAATAACTCATACATTTTGATATGTAGACATCGTCAATACAACCTGCTCAAACTGTTGTTTGAGAAAAGGTCTTGTTGATCTCAGAGGAGAATAGCCAGGCTGCTTCAAGCAACAGTAACTCGAAAAACCACTTGTTACAACTAAAGTGTGCAGATATTGTCAGATCTTGAAGCAAATGCGTTACAGCAGCATAAAGTGCCACTTCTGTCAGCGAAGAACAAGAAACTAAGGCTACGGTTCTCAAAGGCTCCCCAAAATTGCACAGCAGACGATTGGAGAAATACTCCATGCTCTGATGAGTCTTGATTTCTGCTGTGATATTCAGATGGTAGGGTCAGAATTTGGTATAAACAGCATAAAAGCATGAATTCATGCTGCCTTGTACCCGCCATTCAGGCTGCTGGTGGTGGTTTAATGATGTGGTGGATATTTTCTTGGCACATTTTGGCCTCCTTGGTACCAACTGAGCATCATTTAAATGCCACAGCCTGACCATACCCATTCCTTTAATGACCACAGTGTCCCCATCTTCAGATGGCTGCCTCCAGCAAGATAACACGCCATGTCACAAATCATCTCAAACTGATTTCTTCAACACGACAGCGAATTCACTGTACTCAAATGGCCTCCACAGTCACCAGATCTCTGTCCAACCTTTTGGATGTGCTTTAATGGGAGATTTGCTTCACAAATGTGCAGCAACTGTGTGAAGCTCTCATGTCAGTATGGAGCAAAGATCTCTCAGGAATGTTTCCAGCACCTTGTTGAATCTATTCCACAAAGAATTAAGGTGGCCCTGAAAGCCAAATGGAGTCCAATTTAGTAATCTAGTAAGCAGGGCGTAGATAAAAAGTTACTGGTTAGTATATTTCTGCTTTATAGCTTAATCATAACCCATACAACACATAAAAAAATACAGTAACAAATTCTCTGACTGTGCCTGGTTAAAGGCCGTGGTCTCCAGCTTACTTCCACCGTCTTTTAAAGATGTACAGTCTGAACGATTACTAGATTTTACACCAAGACACTGATGTGTGTTTAGGAACTATTTGGCCAATTAGAGCTACATATAAAGATAAAACAACGGTTCCAAAAAAAGGACCCCTGAGGCTCACTGTTGGCTAATTTGAGCCAGTAAGGACACTGAACAGTCTAGACTGAGAGAAAAGGAAACTGATGAAAGCAGAAGCAGTTCCTCTGTTTTCTGTTGGCCATTTAAAAAAATACTGTTACCCATAGCAGCTACAATTGAGGAGAGTCAAGGGAAAAAAGACCCATAAAAATTAATGTCCAGAATTTGCTGGACACAGTTCTGTTAACAAAACTACCACCAGAAATCACACTGAAAAACCATGGTGGAAAATTCTGGCATGTCCCCCCCCCCTCTTTAAAAGCAAATTAGTTTAGTATTGACAACAGCCAAGTTATCAACATGACTGGTGCCAGAGTAATGTTTGATTATTTACATTGTTATTTCATTATTTTCATCCATTTAATTTTAGTTTGGTGTCAGTCAGTTTCCAGAATAAGTTTGCACATTTCCATTTAGTCTTGATTGTTTAAAAATGTTTAGTTTGTTTTATGTCATATATAAAACAGTTGACACATAGTCCCATAGATGTGTGACTTTAACTAAGACTAAAAGTAAGGATATTTCATGCTTATGTTTATTACACTTATCACAATATTGTTTCATGTATTTTTTAAATCTCAAAAGATTTCACTTTAATTGGCTCTTTGAAAATTTTGATAGCACTGAACTTTAATAAGAATGGATGGGAGTGTGCAAAAATATCAATATATGGGTCGGCAGAAACACTAGAGAAAGCTAGATGTGTATTTGTCTGTTTTTTTTCCTTTTTTTTGGGAAATACTTGTTTTAAGCAAATCTTTAATTTGTAATCTGATACAGTGATGTATTTCCCCTTTTCTGTCACTGAGCATTGTATTGACAAGAAAAGAAATGAGGGTGTGACTGTGGACGAGGAGCATCATTTAACAGAGCCTCAGGCGCAGTTTTCTCTTCTCTTCCAGTAAGATGCCTTTTCTGCAACTCTGACTGCTTGCTGTTTCATTATGATGAGGCTATGGGCTAAACGTAGCCAAGCATATCAAATATCCTGGAAGCACATACTAAATAAATCATTTTATTCATTCCATTAGTGGTGGATGTGCTTCCCTTGTAAACCATCTTGTGACCTGGCAAACAAAAAGCTGTTGTGCCTCTGCCTGTCAGCTCTGCTGCAGAGATCAAGACAAAATCACACTGAGCCTCACTTCTGCAAATTGCAGCTGTTCCATTCATTTAAGTTTCATCTCCTTCTTGGCATGTGATGTCCGTGGACAATATATGCTCCCTGTGTGTCCCTCTAATGTTGTCACACTTTTCCGACCTTGCAGGCGCTAACATTGGAGTGAAAGCACTGCAACTGATCAATGTGCTGAACACACAGCGGGTGTAGTGTTATAGTGGAAACGTGAGGCTGTGGACATGTGTCTTGTGTCTTGTTTTCTTCCTCGTGCCTCAAAAAATCTACTAAATTTAGATTTGTGCCTTTTGATAAAAGAAGCAAAAGTGAAATTAAAGTCATGACAGTGTTGCTGAGTGACAGGGTCAGACAGACTGAGATGAGGCCTAATCCTAAAGCAGCCTGAGGTGAATCAGCTGCTGTGTTATCTGTTACTATATGATCAGGACAGCACAGCAAGGGAACATTACCAGCAGAGAGGACACACTCTTTAACTGAGAGTCACCTATAAAGAGGTCAAGCAGCAGATGTTACAGGTGACATGCCAAGTCTGGTAGCAGATGGTATACACCGCTGTGGCTGGGCCAGGATTACAGGAGTGAGGGCCCTTGCTATCATGATTGCAAGAGACATGGGTGGTGATTTGCTACACTACCTTGTTTATACCAACCAGCCGTAGTGAGTTGAACTTTGTTGTGTGCAGCATTTTTTTCCCTTCTTTAACAACTTCAATGGTTTGGTCATTTAAAAAAATTGTGTCAGTTACTCGATACAAATAACTTGCATTATATCTTGTCAGTTTGGCTGGCAGTAGCTTCCGGTTTAGATAAAGAGGGTTGAGGCTCAAATAAAATCCAGCAGATGACTGGGCTTCTTTTACTATGTTGTTCCACATCCTTCTGAGGAGGCAAACGGGAAAAGGTGAGTACCACTAACACCCATATTATATAACACACACACACACACACACATTTAGTAAACTATACTCACGGAAGTTATAAATAATAACTTGCCTTGCTTTTTGACACAGGTAGGATGGCCTGCCCCCCTCTCTTCTTTGATCTTCCATTAATAGACACTTAAATAATACTCCCAGAATATCAACTTATCAACTCAATAAAGAATCTCCCAAACAATAAGTGCGTGTTCCTGGTCTCCATTATATTGTTTTATTACACAGTAGCAAATTCATAAAGTAACATTACAGCCTTTCTGCCCACTTTTGTGCCCATCTGTAAGAAAACAATGAGAAACTCTTTAGTTACCTGATTACTTTGTTTGTAGCTCACTCAACTAACTTCTTGGCAGTTCAACCTTCTGAAGACCCTGTCCAGTCACGTTGGTCATCAGTGAGCAACACGTTCTCATCCCAAAATGTAACACACCGACGCTTTTGACAAATCGTCAGTATGTTACGCGTTCGAAAACATGAGAACTGTTTGGAATCAATCTACATATGTACATTTTTTAAAAAATTTTTACTTTCTCATCATGAATCGCTTTGGAAAACACTATCTGACACGATTAAGGTTGTGGTTAACATTAGGATTAAGGTTGTGGTTAGGGTTAGGGGTAAGGTTAGGGTTAGGGTTAGGGCTGGAATACAGGGCTGGATTGTGTGTTACCGCTGGGAGCGTCATTCTCATGGATTCCATCCACAATCCGGAGCGTATCATAGGGACGCGGAC
>VVHJ01049060.1:0-10465 GCA_015107715.1 Tylochromis polylepis | reverse complement strand
GGCCATCTGCCGCGACCGGTTGGGGTGAGAGAAGGAAGACAGGACAAAAGACATGCTGTGGAAGAGAGACAGAGATTAATATTAACAAATACTTAAATGGAGAAATACTAATACTCTAGGAACAGCAAGTAAGCCTGCAGTGTGAGAGCCAAGTGCTCTAATAGGGTGATATGGTACTATAAGGTCATTAAGATAAGATGGGGCCTGATTATACAAGACCTTGTATGTGAGGAGCAGGATTTTGAATTCAATTCTGGATTTAACAGGAAGCCAATGAAGGGAAGCTAAAACAGGAGAAATCTGCTCTCTCTTTCTAGTCCCTGTCAGGACTCTTGCTGCAGCATTTTGGATCAACTGAAGGCTTTTCAGGGAGTTTTTAGGACATCCTGATAATAACGAATTACAGTAGTCCAGCCTGGAAGTAATAAATGCCTGAGCTAGTTTTTCAGCGTCACTCTGAGACAGGATATTTCTAATTTTGGAGATATTGGGCAGTAAGAAACCAGTCCAACATATGTGTTTAATATGTGCACTGAAGGACATATCCTCCAAGATTCCTCACAGTGTTACTCGAGGCCAGGGTAATGCCATCTAGAGCAAGCATCTGGCTAGATACCGCATTTCTAAGATTTTTGGAACAAGTACAAAAAATCAGTTTTTTCTGAATTTAGAAGCAGAAAATTTGAGGTCATCCAGGTCTTTATGTCTGTCAGACATTTCTGCAGTTTAACTAATAAGTGTGTTATCTGGCTGGATGGATAAAGTTAGGTGTCATCTGCATAGCAGTGAAAATGTATGCTATGCCTTCTAATGATACTGCCTAGGGGAAGCATGTATAATGTAAACAGAATTGGTCCTAGCACTGAGCCCTGTGGAACTCCATAATTAACCTTGGTGTGTGAAGAGGACTCTCCATTTACATGAACAAATTGGAGTCTGTGTGATAGATATGATTCAAACCACTGCAGTGCAGTACATACAGGATGCTCTGATCGATGTAAAAGAATGTTATGGTCAATAGTAGTCAAAACTGCATTGAGGTCTAGCAGGACAAGCACAGAGACACGTCCACTATCAGAGGCCATAGGAAGATCATTTGTAATGATCATTTGTGATGAGCTCTGAAACTTGACTGAAACTCTTCAAAAAAGCCATTCCTCTGTAGATGATCTGTTAGCTGTTTGACAACTACTCTTCCAAGAATTTTTGAGATAAAAGGAAGGTTTGAGGTTGGCTTAACCCTAACACTAACCCTTCATTACTAATTTAAAGGCAGTGTAAGTCTCACAATGTGTTTCATTTGACTGTTTTGCCAACAAGACACTTTTGATCACATATTTGCTTCATCTGGACCTAACGTGATGCCTGAAAATTTCATTTCACTTTGCAAAAGCTTTACTTCCCCAAATTTCTTCCATCACTTTATCAGAGACTTTCACAGGTCTGATTCATATCCAGCACTCTGCTGAGGTTGACCATACTTCTCTCAGAACAGATGTTTGGTTTTCAAATCCCTCTTCAACTCTCTTGGCCCCATTTTATGAGTAGCCGACTTCCCCTGACAGATGACAGAAAGGGCTGTTTTACATTTCTGGTCCAGCTGCAGCTGTAACACTGGCTGGTAGCCTTTATGATGCTTTCTTTTTTTTCTTTTTTTTTTCCTTTTTTAGGCGGTCACCTACAGAAGAACATGATCATTGTTCTTCTTCAGTCACATAACTTGTGAGACTGTGACTCATCACAACAGACAGAAGATTTTTTTTTTTTATTAGGGGACATACGTGCACACACAGCTGATATAATAAATTCACTTTTTGTGTAGCTGTTGTCATTAAATCCCATGCCACACCTGGACTTGCATCACGGCACACCAGTGTGGCTCTGCACACCATTTGGAAACCACCAGGCTGTAACTTGAGTTTCAGAAAATTCCCCCAGGTTAGTCCCTGTCACTTGTTCTGTGATCATTGCCCAGACAAAAACACAGTGTGACATGAAGGCCTTCAGGGTGACTTGCTGGACCATGATGACAAGTAAAACATCCATACATCAATCATCTTCAGACAGACATTTTTTTTTTAAATTGGCCCTTTCAGTTCAGCCAGGTGGAGGAAAAAAAATCTTCTTTCGTGTGGACATTCTTCCTTTTTCGTGGTGGTTTTGAAAGTGTTTCATAAGTATAACTTTAGACACGAGTACACAAATATGCAGTTAGCATCTAGCTTTTGTCTAACATCTGTCAGCTCCGGATAGAAGTATATTACATTTTATTCGAAGGTGGTAACGTGTCCTTTTCTTCTTCTAGTATATTACATTTAAATCCCATTGCACTATAATGTAGTTCAGAACCATGTTACCGTTGCCGTTTTTAAACTGAGATTTGCGAACCTTTAGATAGTTAGCTAATTTTGATGGAATCTGATTAAGAAATATCAGAATTACTCAGTTTAAAATGTTTCCAGACACTAAGTAATTTGGGATTGTTTTTCTCATGTAAAGATTGATCCACTGATCCATCCATTTTCTTCCAGTTATTCAGTGCATGCACGGGGATTCAAGGGGATATGTAAAAAAATAAATAAAACATGCATTTATAAAGCGTACCAGAATACAACAGTTGGTCACATTGTGGTTCAAAGGAGCTGAATTCTGTATTCAGAGATTTGCACTCTTAAAAAAATGTCTCTGCACCACGCATGATAAAAACCGCTGCAGCGGAGGTGTCTAAAAATGGCAGATATCATTACTGCAGCTCAATTTATCAGCATTACATTGCCTTCCTTCTCGCCTCATTTCTTTGAATTCAGTTAAAATTGGTTAATATCCACCATAAAACATTATTCTTATATGCCAAGTCAGCTCAAAGCCATTTAAGTGTGAAGAAACTCATCTGAATTGTTCACGGAGACTGCACACTCAGGCACGGAGGTTTTATATGAAATCCAGCAGGAAGTGTGTGTCATGTTGAAATTACATGTTATGTTATCTGAGCGTGTGGTTTAATGGTCAACTCTGTTGAATAAAATAAGTTGTTTTAAAACATAATTTTTTTTTTTTTTATTACATACCTGAGGGACCGTAATAGCTTGTTGCAATAACACAAGCATGCTGACAGGACTGCAGCTGCTTTAAGATCGCACTTCAGTTTTCTGCGCTGTTTTTCGATCATTTAAATGAAAGAATAACTAAAAAAAAAAAAGAAAAGCGTGACTTTACAGTTTTAAAACTGACTCTCTGTTATCAGTGCAAAGGCTGCTCTTTTTAAGGACAGTAAGAGGATGGAGGTCATGCCTGTAGCTCTAAGGCTCATTAGTGAGAGTGGACAGAGCGTGAGGACGAGTGGGGTGGAAGATGAAAAGCAGAACTCTATGAGAACGAGCAAAGAGTAAAAGTATGGAGTAGAGGGCACGGAAAAGCCATTGATTTACAGATGTAGCTTTGTTTAAGGATGGTTCTTTGAGGGAAAGGAAATCCACATTAGTGCTATGAAAAGTGTGATTTGAAAACACAAAAGTAATTATGTGCAATACAGAAACTCGCATGGCGCTGTCTGAACGAGTAAACAGCAGTCCATCCATCAGGGGGTTAGTAAGGTCATGTGGGAGTTATATATCTTCATACAGCAATATATGCTCCAGGGTTCTCCAGCTAATCCTAATTAATCCTTTAGGATAATTATGTTTTATCACCTATGTAATCACACAGCCACAGTAACACTGTCACTATTAGTCATGACACTTCAAATTAATGCTTTTTTTTTTTTACACAACTCTATCTGGACTGTATTTTCACACAAACATGGCACCCACGTTAGTTTAACATACGCACTTTATGTGAGTATTTGTGTGACTAAATGTAGTGATGCTGTTATTTTCAGCAGTGGTTCCAAGCTTTTTATGCGTGACGACTACAGATGAGCTTATGACGGCCCCGTCAGATGGGCTTCTGTGCCCCTCCACTCGTCAGATGCTTAGTGCTTATACTGGCTGTTATTTGGCGCATAGTCATAAAAGTTTAGCTTAGTCATAAAATAATTTGCACATTTTTCTCTTTTACTCAGTAGGCCTGGTGAAGTCGCGGTAGAAGTATTCAATACAAATACACAGATGTGTTTATGAGTACAAAACATTATTTTCAGCTAAACCGCTGAGAATCAGAGGAATGCAATTAGATTGAAATTTGCCCAGGATGCAACGTGAGGCATAGATCAGTTCATGCAACTAAAAAACGCTTCAGCATTTGTTCCAAAAAATTCTGCTATCTTTAAACTCATTAGCCCAATCCACTGTGGTCCACTTAACATGAAAAATGCTTTTGATTTTGTTTGCATTCACCTGAGATCAAAGTGCTTTTAAGGAGCATAAAACTCTACATAACTATCATCAGTTAGAAATTCAGATAAAGACTGAGACTCAACAGATCTTAATGAGGATAGGTCTGTTTGTCTTCCAGTTTTTATGGAAACCCTTTTTTGAAATCAGTAGATGCCTGAAGATTAGAATCTTCTTCCTGTCTGTACCTGATACTGTGTGCTCTTGGTTCACGTCTCTGACCTTCATTACCACAGCTGAACTACCCTTGAGGACTACCTTTAGTCCATACGCACTTGTACTCTGGACACTGAAAGCACAAGTCATTGTCAGAGGTAGTCGCTGTGTTTGACAGCAATTATACACAAACTGTGCACGTAAAATTCATTTTCTCTTTTAAATCACACGCTGCTGGTTTAAAGTAACCTGTGAGAAATGTGTCACAGAGAGGACAAGGAGCTGAAAACAGAGTATTGTGGGCATTCTTTTAAGTCCCTCTAACAGCTGACTTTGAATGTGTAAATCGGTATGCACATTCCCCGCAAATGCATGGCATAAGAGTGGTATATGCAACAGTGGTATCTAGTGTTATTATCTGTTGACACAGAGAAGTTTGTCTAGAGAATGTTTACATGTTTGCCAAGTGGATATGTGAAGCTGCAGGCTGCTGTATCTGCACTGTTGTGGTGCTGTTTGCCCTCCTGTGGTTTATAGCTGGGGGCACGAGGTCTGTCGCATCCCACTGATTATGCCTCCCAGTGTGCGTGCGTGCATGTGCGTGCGTGTATGTATGGGTGTGCGTGCATGTGCATGCATGTGCGTGTGTGTGTGTATGATCCTCGGTTTGTTTATCATGTCACTAACTTTGAATGTGATGTTTTGGTCTTGGTTGCGTGTGTCCGTGTTCATGCATCTGTGTGTTGTTTGCCAGTTTTGTGTTGTTTGTGTGCGTTTGTGTGTGTCATCTCTGTCGCAGTCTTACATGGAAACCCAAAAACCCCAGAAACACACACAAACACACAAACCTACCTTATCATCTAATGCCAGCTAAAGCCAACTACTAAGGTCCACCCTAGTCTCTCTGTTTGTCACAGACTTTGTCACTCTCGCCCTCTAGCTCACTCACTCTCTATCCCTCTGTCGCCACGCACAAAAACCACACTAAGAAACACACATATATACACACACACATGTTCAGACAAACACATCCCTCTTTCCCCTGTGGCTGCCTGATTGAGGTTTCTTTGCCTCGCCCTTTAGATTTACTGTAATCGGCAAAGGAGGATGGCAGGAAAGAAATAGATGGAAAGTTAAATTGAAGGATGGGAGAGCAAAGAAGGGATAAAATGAGTGATGCAGTAAAATGAGAGAGGCTTAGGGAGCTGATCTGGGAGAGAAGGAGGGAGAGGAGAGGAGTGATGTGGAAGTGAGAGAGGTGGTGACGCGAGGTGGAGTAAAGGTTTGGAGAAACGTGACGGAGAATATGATGAGATGGGGAAGGTTAGAAGGAGGAAGAAGGGTGTGGACAAAAGACGGCACGTCTTTGCCGGAGGTTGCTGGCTGTCACTCTGAAAGTGGTCTCAAAGAGGAATACAGTGATGTAGCAGAAACCTTGGTCGGCAGCCTGCAGTGCTGATCTTGAGTACAGAGTGCAGAAAAGAGTGACACAAACTGAAAACAGAGACTGTTTGCCTTCGAATTAAAAGTTGCACATTTTGAAGCATGTTGGTTGGAGAACGTTCTCTTCCAGTTTGCGCCAGTGACAGTGTAATACCACTCTGTACCACAAGATGGTACAGTGAGTTAGTGTAACCTTAATTTAACCAGGCACATGAATACCTTTCAGTGGCAGCCTGGCAAAAAGCAAAAGGGCAAAGTCTCTATAGGTAATGATGGGGGAGACTAAAAAAATGTCAAAAGTTAAACAGCAGAGCACACATCAAACAACATCAACACACTCAGAGGTAAAAGGGCTGCCCCCGGTGGTGAAAGGGTAATTACAAAATCTACCTTTAAGTATGATTTGAAACTTCCAAAAAATAAAAAATTTTAAAAATGCATGAAATTGTATAAATCATTTTTCTATGACCTTTTACCACAACTTCAGCTCATCAGATGATGCCCTGGCAAAGAAGGAAAAACAGAAATCGGAGAATAATGAGCTTCAAAAGCTAGCAAGCCGCTGGTGAATGAAAAACTGTGAAAAAAAAGTCATCTTCAATAAAAATGGATTGGGGGAACCATCCAGCTCATCACATCTGAGCGGCATCCTTAGCTGCAAACTCACTGGCTTGTAGTTTCTCATATGAGGCTGATTGGTCCAAACTGAGCGTGAGTACAAGCTCATTGGGTGAAGCCTAGCAACATGGATGCTCTTGTAAACTTGCATGACTCCAGCTGCTTTGCAGGATAAAATTCCTCCCTGCTGCAATGAGTTTCTCTACCACTTCCTTCACCTTTCTACAAAGGTCAGGCATTTTACATGCACGTATGTACACATGCATGTGCACCAGCCATTTTAACTGCCTTCAAAAAAAAAAAGAAAGAAATCAACTGCTATTGTCATTTCTGTGTTGAGGTCAGGCTGGGAGGAGAGAGAGAGAGAGAGAGAGAGAGAGACTCGGAGGCTGCTGAGGACGGAAAACAACTCCAATTAAAGAGAGATTACAGCTTCTGCCGGTCCAGAGTGCAGTGTGACTTTACAACGTCTGCCGTCAGCAGCTGATGATAAAACACCACGTTTTAAAGATTAATTTGTCACTTTTCATCTCCTCCTACACCTCATTTACTTCCAAGGCTGAGGGCAGGAGGAGGCCAGACAAGAAGGAGGGAGGAGGAAGGAGCTGGAACTGCAGCCTTATTGCGAGAAAGAGGTGAGAGTGAGAAAGCTGACTTCTCTTTACGAGCACTTTTGATGATGTCATTTGGAATAGATCCTTCCCTCTGCCCCCTGGCATGGATTCCCGTTTTTGAGATAAGAGCTCTTCCTGCACACACAAACATGCACACATTGCTTTAACTGCAATGGAGATCAAATCAATTCCTCATTTGTCCTGATTTTTTTCTCTCTATGTGACACTAATGAGCTGTATCAAGCAGTCCTTAAACACAGATCCAGGAAGTTCAGGGCGGGATTTAACCCAATAAAATGTTTAGTCTGCATACAAGTTCTACATTGTAATATGTGAATAAGAAACCTTTTGTTTTGTGTCATATTTCCACCGCACGTAACTGTTTGAAGCAGGACCCATTTTGAAATACGTCCATGGAGAAGTGAAGGTTAGAGAGCTAAACCTGATGTAACCAAAGCCAAACACAGGATTCACTACAAAACAATTGGATGCTTAGGAAGAAGGTCTCACTTTCATAATCTTCTTTCTCTTTTTCACTTCTTTCTCACACTGTTTTTAAGCCGGCTGAATAAAGGTTTGAATCTGGGTCCCGCTTTGTTCGAGATTACATGTTTTAATAATAATAATCATGAATTTGCTTCACCCGCACTGATACATGACGGCTAATGGTAGGGTGATGCAATGTCAATCAAGCACAGCCTGTACAAACTCACACAAACTCTTCGTCACGCTCCTTGTGTCCTCACCCTTTTTACTGTTTCTCTGTGATTAGCATGACGCTGGACCTTCACTGTGAAAATACAAATCCATATGTTTAGTGTGTTTGTCACAAATCACCTAAGTTGCCAGATTGTCTGTGAAGCACAAATTAAGAATCGATTTTAGCAGATTTAATTTGGTTACTGCAAACACTGTTTGTTCTGCTATACACATCTGACTGTGGTTACTCTCAGCATTAGCTTAAAATGTTTTTAACAAGTATAAAATCCCTCACATGAACAGACACTTGAAACAAATCCTGCAAAATTAAGAAAAATACACTTAAAAGCTGATATGCACAGTCTTGAAATTAGCCTAAGGAGGCCAAATGAAAGAAAGCACATGAATGACTATTAATCATTTAATAGCTGGATTAACTTTCTTAGGTGAGTTTAAATTTATATATTTGAGGAAAGTGAACAGAAACAGAAGAAGGCAGTTAATTATGCTACCTTGATCTGTTCAATGTAGACCACACCAGAAAGAGCCACTGCAGCACTATGCTACCACTTAGGTGACATATTGACTACTCAAAGGATGAACTGTTACGCTACCACAGAAAGCTAACACCCAGCCACTGGGCATGACAGGATTATTTAGTCATGTTCTCCAAGCCAGCTGACATGCTAAGTTTCACCATCCTGTTAACAATCAAGAAATAAATAAATAATTAAATTCACATTTGGGAAACTGATCTGAATAGTTTAGGGTGTTGTGGAGCAGCTCCCTCGCCCTCTGACCTCAGTAAATATTTTCCTGATGAATTTAAGGGCTCTGTTGTTAGTTTCAGGTTATTTTGATTAAAGCGTGAAGTTAATTTTGTAAGTTTTGGTCAGTCTAAGAGTCAGAACGGAGGATTATCCAGGGTATCCAGGGTAGCCGACAACTTCTGAATCACAAGTCTTTAACCGATCGGGATGCAGTGTCCTTAAATTCACAGTCAGATCCACCACTCCCTTGTCGTGTCCGGTGTCAAGCAACCGAGATGGCGAAGGTGAAAAAACACAGCTTAAGGCTTCATAACAGGACTTTACTCACCAATGAGTGACATCACATCTTTTATACCCTCTATGGAAGCAGGGGGCTTGGGTAGAAGTGGATATAGGTGGAACAGTGAAGATGTTTTGTGATAACTTCTACTGTTTTTGCCCCTCTGGGTGTCCCCTGCCTCACAGCTCAGTGCTGTACAGACTTATATGTCAAAATACACCAAAATGGAGGATGAGGGGCTGAGGATGGAGTATGTAGTTGCCACTGGTTAGTATCATTACTCTATCAGTACACACAAACTGTGACTGACAGACTAAACACACAAACACAAACCAGCGTATCTCTTCTCACATCTTTTCCAAAGTCTTCTCTGTGTGGATCCTCGACATGAAAAAATTTGAGACCTCCTGATCGATGACTTGCATTTCAAAGGATGAAAGGGTTGCGGATGGCAGATGAGTACACCTCGCAAGGCGACCTTTCTCTTCAGCGTATGAAACAGACAGAGCACAGATCGGGGCCTAGATGGGAGCAGATGGAGTGTGAGTTTCTCCTCAGAGCGCGCAGAGAGAACGAGAAGTGAGATAATAGCTCACAGCTAATCCACTGCACACTGAAAACTCATTACTTCTTAAGAAGGAAACAAAAAAACTTGCTCCCCGAGATGGAAAGAAATACTCTGCTCAAGGTGAAGACCTTGGCACAGCCTGCCTGATTTTCCTCATGTGTGCAATTTCTTTTATGCACGGTTCAGCAGATTTGACTCGTCTTTATTGACGGGGAGCTTTGTACCAGCCTGGCAGTGGGCACCTGCAGCTCCCAGGACACCCACTAACTTAACAGCTAAATGTTTGAACGCATGATAAACGCATTGCTACAGAACCTGTCAAAAACACAAAACAGGAAGTACAAATAATAAATATTTCCCATGTGTAGATTTTTCAATGTCATGTTAATCATCAGTGCCAACGAATTGTACATGTTTTATGTTTTTATTGCCTAAATCATAACAATTTCTTAATGAATTTGTCTAGCATTGTACAGGGAGTGCAGAATTATTAGGCAAATGAGTATTTTGTCCACATCATCCTCTTCATGCATGTTGTCATACTCCAAGCTGTATAGGCTCGAAAGCCTACTACCAATTAAGCATATTAGGTGATGTGCATCTCTGTAATGAGAAGGGGTGTGGTCTAATGACATCAACACCCTATATCAGGTGTGCATAATTATTAGGCAACTTCCTTTCCTTTGGCAAAATGGGTCAAAAGAAGGACTTGACAGGCTCAGAAAAGTCAAAAATAGTGAGATATCTTGCAGAGGGATGCAGCAGTCTTAAAATTGCAAAGCTTCTGAAGCGTGATCATCGAACAATCAAGCGTTTCATTCAAAATAGTCAACAGGGTCGCAAGAAGCGTGTGGAAAAACCAAGGCGCAAAATAACTGCCCATGAACTGAGAAAAGTCAAGCGTGCAGCTGCCAAGATGCCACTTGCCACCAGTTTGGCCATATTTCAGAGCTGCAACATCACTGGAGTGCCCAAAAGCACAAGGT
>VVHJ01049054.1:0-11095 GCA_015107715.1 Tylochromis polylepis | reverse complement strand
TCCAACAACTTCGCACAGCCATTGAAGAGGAGTGGACCAACATTCCACAGGCCACAATTGACAATCTGATAAACTCTATGCGAAGAAGATGTGTTGCACTGCATGAGGCAAATGGTGGTCACACCAGATACTGACCGGTTCTGAGTCCCCAGACCCCCAATAAAGCAAAAAACTGCACATTCCAGGGTGGCCTTTTATTGTGGGCAGTATAAGGTACACCTGTGCACTACTCATGATGTCAGATCAGCATCTTGATGTGGCACACCTGTGAGGTGGGATGGATTATCTCAGCAAAGCAGAAGTGCTCACTATCACACATTTAGACTGATTTGTGAACAATGTTTGAGAGAAATGGTAATATTGTGTATCTGGAATGAATTTTAGATCTTTAAGTCCATCTCATGGAAAATCGGAGCAGAAACAAAGGTGTTGCGTTTATATTTTCGTTGAGTGTATATTAATTGGATCAGTTCCAAAAAAGCAGTGCTGAACTGCTCGCATGGCTTATAGGGCGCTGCCTAAAGTGACTGTCAGGTGTCACAGCTATACAAACTGAACTGAGTCTATACTTACTGAGACAAAACTTTAATTCTAAAGCCACAGCTACAGTTGTACTCTATTGTTTAATTTAGCTATTGCGTTTGTGTTAGCAAAATATTTTCCATCTTAACTATCTTATAAACAGCTACAGTTGGGGAAAAATTATTTGAACACCTGCTGATTTTGTAAGTTTGCCCACTAAACAAAGTAATGATCAGCCTATAATTTCAATGGTAGGTTTATTTGAACAGTGAGAGACAGAACAATAACAAAAAAATATCCGGAAAAATGCATTTCAAAAAAGTTATAAATTAATTTGCATTTTCATGAGCATCTCAGGGGGGATTTTGTCCCACACCTCTTTGCAGATCCTCTCCAAGTCATTAATGTTTTGTGGCTGATGTTTGGCAACTTGAACTCTCAGCTCCCTCCACAGATTTTCTTTGGGATTAGGGTCCCCGCCTGAGATGTGTGTAAAACTTGTGGTCAACTACAAGACATGTCTGACCTCTGTGATTACCAACAAAGGGTTTGCCACCAAGTACTGGAACACGTTTTGCAAAGGGATCAAATACTTATTTCATTCATGAAAATGCAAATTAATTTATTCTGTCTCTCACGGTTCAGATAAACCTACCACTGAAATTATAGACTGATCATTTCTGTGTTAGGGAGCAAACTTAGAAAATCAGCAGGGGTTCAAATAATTTTTTTCCCTGACTGAACATTTGAAAATATTCATATAAGTTATGACCAAAGAAATTGTTCATTTTATTTGTTCTTTTTTCTTTTTGTGCTGGTGGAACATATATTTACTGTAGATATGTAGCTTTTTGAGCATATGAGTGCATATACGTTTTTCCTCCTTACAGACAGAAGTACAGTCCAAGGTCACACGGTGACTTTAGGAAACAGGCTAATGCAGGAAGGCTGGAGGATAGCTCAGTACAATGGCTGATCACACATGTTTTCTGTTGATTCCTCTGATGCTGCTGAGTGCACTGCTTTGCGGGAGGAAGTACTTATTGTTCTGAACAAGTATTTTCCCCCTCTCCCTGGCAGGTGGACAATGGAATCAGAAGAGAGTAGGGGAGAGATAGCCACAAGAAGCAAACAGTTTTATTTGTTCTTTGTAAATGACGCAGGCATACCAAGAACATTTTTTTTATTAAGATTTATGGTCGGCGTTTTGGGGGTCATACAGAAACTTGCTTTATTTCTTGCTTACTCTAAATGAACTATGTGGGTCAAAATACCATGATTAAAACTGATAATAACAGTGACAGACTCATTTTTAATTTGTCATTTGTCATTGTCATACCAATGTTTAATCTTTCAAGATTAGATATGAATGAAAGCCTGAGAGCAAGATGCAGAGAGAGACAGTAAAAGGAGAAAAGAGAAGGAATAGAAAGAGAAACAAGGATGAAAATGGGAGAAACGGTTTCGTTTTTCTGTTATCTCTGATGGTGCTCCACAGAGACAGGAAATGGTGCTGTTACACATAGGAAATGACCTGATGATATAGATAATGGCACCGGAAAGCAAAACAAATCTTGGCAGATACAGCTGAAGGGGACACAGTTCACAGAAACATCTGAAGCCACTCCCATAGTATGATTCAAGGTCCACATAGGGATGAATAGAATAGAATAGAATAGAATAGAATAGAAATATCTTTTATTATCCCTCTTTGGAGAAATTAAGGTGTTCCAGCAGCAAAGTGACAGGCAGATGGAGAATGCAAATTTAAACAAAAATAAAGAATATAAAAATAAGAAATAACAGACTGTACAGTAAGGGATTTTTTTTAAAATGTACAAAATGTGCTGTATGTTTGCGCTTAAAAAACAAAAACAAAGGAAACAGACTATTTGCAGAAGATGGAAAAACTGTGCAAATGACACAGTTTGCATTACATGAGCATTACAATTGTTCAAAGTAAGTTTGTTTTCATGGTTAAAAGAGTAAAACTTTGTCAACGTTTGGAAATGATAGCTCAAAGAACTCTAAGCTGAGTCATTCAGGACAGAAAAAAAAGAGTGACCCATCCATCCACCTTTTGCTTTGTCCTTTTGCTGTGGTTTCCTCCTACATATTTTGATTCTGGAAGGGTCCAAAGAAGAGATTAATACTGACAACTGACTTAATTTTTTAAACATAAAGTTGAGGCCTCACACTCTAGGGGTGGGAATCACCAGACACCCCACAACACAACATTATCACAATACTTCACTCATGATACAATATTATTGCAATTTTTTAACATTCTGCAATATGGTGAGTATTGCAATAACATATATTGAGATATATCACCTTTCTTCAAATGATGTCCTCAAACTGTGTCAGTATCTGTTTTAGCCAGTAACATAAAGTTATCTAACTTCAGTTATTCTTTTGCTGTAAATATGTATATTTGCTGTAAATGTAGCTTGCTATCACCAGTGTGTGAATGTGTGTGTGAATGGGTGGATGACTAAATGTGTAAAGCGCTTTGGGGTCCTTAGGAACTAAGTAAAGCACTATACAAAATACAGGCCATTTTAAATAAGATTGTCAAGCCTACCAACACTCTCACTAAAGCCTGCCATGAATGTTGCCGCAAGACAGTCATTCTGCAGTTAAATGGAGTCAAGTTGCCAATTACATGCAATCTGTTTCTGATAATATAGCAATTAACTGTAATATATTGTCAAAAATCTCTGTGCAACCATTTAGTCAAGTTGCAATAGGACAGAAAATGTGAAAAAAAAAAATCACCAGGATGTTGCTGTCCTATTTTTCCTTGTGTGACTGAACCATTAGCTTTCACTGAATTAGGAGGGAGCTTTGCCAAACCGATTGTGCCCAATGTTAGATGGTTTTCGGTTGAGCTGATTTAATGTAAGTTTGCTCAGCTAATGTTCTCTGAGGATGGTCGTGTAGGAGATGAGCTCTCATGTTTATAGTATTCTCAGAATATTTTATATATTTATGATAAATTATGATATTTGGTGTTGGTGTATTAATGCAAAATCGCCAATGGAAATATTGTGACTGTGCAGTATTTTTCCCCCGCCCCATTATCCTGCCACTCCAACAATTTTTGTCCCTGTCCTTGACATGAATTTAATGAACTATTTATGGCTCATAAACACAATTCGTTAGCCTGACTTTTGTCATGAGATAGAGGACATATTTACTAAATCTGGATTAGAGCAGAAGCCAATAGCCCATTAGCCTCCATGCTCAGTATATTGAGATTATTTCAAAAACAGCAGATATGTTAACACAGCTGACATGTTTCAACAGCAGTTAGGAAACAAGCTGGCTGTTTAAACTTGAAAAGGCTCTTGTAAATGAAGTCCATTTTTAGGGACTATCAAAACATATGAAACTCAAACTGCTTTTACTTGAAAAACAAAAAAAACAAGTTCTGTATTTTAGTAAAATCATTTTTTTCAATATTATTCATCCATCCATCTTCTTCTGCTTATCCAGGTCGGGTCGCAGAGGCAGCAGCCTAAGCAGAGAAGCCCAGACCTCCCTCTCCCCAGCCACTTCATCCAGCTTGTCCCAGAGAACACCAAGTCATTCCCAAGCCAGCCGAGAGGTAGAATCTCTCCAGTGTGACCTGGGTCTGCCCCAGGGCCTCCTCCTGGTGGGACATACCCAGAACACCTCACCCAGGAGGCATCCTAGTCAGATGCCCAAACCACCTGAACTGACTCCTTTCGAGGTGAGGTATTGGCTCTACTCTGAGTCCCTCCCAGATGGCCAAACTCGTCACCCTATATCTGAGGGAAAGGCCAGCCACCCATCAGAAAAAAAGCTCATTTCCGCCACTTGTATCCGTGATCTCATTCTTTCGGTCACTACCCAAAGCTCGTGACTATAGGTGAGGGTGGGGATGTAGATCAGCTGGTAAATCAAGAGCTTCACTTTTACGCTCAGCTCTCTCTTCACCACGACGGACCGGTACACCGAGATACTTAAACTCCTGCAGTTGGGGCAGTAACCTATCAATATTGTAAAAATTTAAAATATTATGTGGCGTTTTTGGAGCCGAAAGTTTGGAAGACATAATGAAGTGCCACTTTATCAGCTGATGGTAGCTCACTTGGTTAGTAAGATGAATGTAATGCAGAGTCAAACATAATTATTGCTGAGTAATGCACTAATAAAATACTAGAACTGACTCACAGTTCACAGACTCAGAACAGAAATACTGTACTTTTAGTGAGTCCAATAATTTAATTATAAATGCTCCAAAGGAAACAAACAGCACAAATGCTGTGAAAGAGTACCCGGCTGAAAACATGTTTATTTCTGCCATAAAGAATTTAATATGGGAGACTTCCTTTTGGAGCCAGCTTAAAGTGTCTCCAAACATGCTACTTTGCTGTTTGACCTGGGTCCATGTTTGGACTGAAAGTGTTCAGGCCAGATTTAACGCTTAACGTACTTAAGGTACATACTGATGTATTTTCTTGATTTGTTAATTCACGTTTTAATACCACCATTCTGGCAACCCTTAAATATGAAATCTAAAATCTCAGTTGGATTTACCAAATAAAATAAAGTTATAATCATCATGGTTCTGGGTCATTTGACCCAGTGTTTTGAGTTTTGTGTGCTGTGGTGTCATTTTTGTATTATGGTTTATATCTTAGGCTCATTAGTAGTTTTTAGTTTAGTCTGTTTTGAGGTTCTTATGTTCCCTGTTTGGTTCCTTGTCCATTTAGGTTCCCCTTGTGTCCTCTGTGTCCCTCTCTGTGTGTTTGTTTTTATGTGCACATGTGTGGCCTTGTGTCTTGTTTCTCTTTTCTGTCCCCATGTTCCCCCTCGTGTTCATTGCATGTCTCTCCTGTCTGTCGTGTTTATCCATGTTTCCCCAGCCCGTCTGGTCTCTCTCCCTCCCTCTCGGTCCCTCTCTCGTCTCCCCGTTTGCCTCCGTTTATCCCTGTCTTGTCCGTGAGTCTTAGTTCTACGTCTCTGTGCTTCTTGTTTTATTTTGACAGTCTTGCGTTCCATGTTCAGTGTGTTTGAGTGTTGTTTTCCCCTGTCTTGTTAGTTAGATCATGTTCAGCTGTGTTCCCTCCTGTGGTTTGTTCCCTTGTTTGCCCTTGTGTGTATTTATGTCTGCGTCTCCTTCTGTCCTGTGTCACGATCTCCCTCATTCATGGCTGTGTGTTAGTTTAGGTTTCAGTATTCCCAGTTTAGGTTAGTTTTGTATTTCGTTGAAAAGCTGTGTTTTGAGTTCAAGTCCTGTCTGCGAGTCTGCATTTGGGTCCAATCCTGCCTGCTCCACACACAGTTCATGACAATAGTAATATATAAACAGACTGTTTTGCAACCAGAACAGTCTGTGAAAACTCAATGAAAAAAAATTATTTACATTATGGAAACATTTATAATTATTTTCTTGATTATTCTTATTCTATATTGTTATATTTATTATAAAATCTTTGGACTTTGTACTGCTGGTTTAATAAATAAAATACAGCATCTTGGGATATGAAAATTATGAGCAGATTTCAAACAATTTTCTGCTATGAAAACATAAAGAAGCTGAAGAAAACAATTAATAAAACCATCTGTGGTTTCAGCCTTGTTATAGTACTTGTGTGTGTGGTGGTGTCATAATGAGAATACAGGCGTACAGAGCTGAGTTCATACAGGATGAGTGTGCTGTGAGCTAAATGAATGTGTCATTTCCACCTTTTGTTAAAACAAGTGGAACTAATCACCAGAGGATGAAACGGCTCAGAAGGCATGATAAACCCAGTAGTGCAGAACATCTGTCTCTTATTGGGGCAGGTTGGTGACTTTCCAGTGCTGGGATTTCCTCCAGTCTGAGTCACCAGCTTATTAAATCTGTGACTAAACTAATTACAGTAATTTATAATGGAAGCTGTACTCATATGTGGAGTAGCTTATCACAAACCATCATCAACTAACCTCATGCTGTGAGACAGCATCAGTCATTTCGGCCAATGTTCAAGCTCAAATAGATTAATGACTGAGTCTTGTGAGCGCAGATACAAGAGGCCCAAAGGAGTCAGGAGCACAGTCATTGTGTTCACGTGCCAGGTATTCCTGAAAGAAGTACAAAACTAAACAAAACCAAAAAAAGCCAAGCAGTCAAAAATGGATTCAAAAATAATGAAAATACCATGTAAATGAACAAGAAAGAAACACAGAAATGACTTCAGTTCTGAAGATGCCTTTCAGATAAGAGGTGAACCTAAAAAGTCCAGCTACCTTAAGAATAGCTGGAGTTTAAGAATATCATAACCTGGATGCCTGAGAAGCTATGTAGAAGTGGAGAATGGAAACTTAGGGTGATCCAGATAGAGGCAAAATCAATCGAAATATGCCAACTTGAAAAAATAGATAATAGTAATAATAGTAATTATCCTGAAATGATTGATTGTGTGTCCCACATAACTGCAGCATGCATGCACTGTTGCCAGTGCAAGTTACACAGAACACCCCTCTGTTCCTAGACTGGCTTGACTGGCAGCCAGCATCATTGGAAATGCAACCTGTCTGGTGGCTTGGCAGGGGGGCTAATGATGGCTGAGAAGACAGGACTCCTCAGGAAGCAGAGGTAGAAACCAACAGCAAAAACTTTCAGGGTCCCAGAAGACCTTCAGGTGAGCAAAGACGCAGCCAGCAGCAATGGAGATGGTGAGGTACCTCAGCAGGCTTGGCTGGAGCCCCGTGTTGGCAGCGGCCCTCCGTGTCCGGGGTTGGCAGAGGTTCTTGGACTCAGACGTGTGGGGTCCACAGGCTCAAGCATAGGTGGTGTGGGACCTTTGGATGCCGGCTCAGGCAGCTTGGAATCCTCAGGTGGCATGCAACCTGGAGGCTCAGGCAATGTGGAGCCATGGACTTGCAACAAGTTCTCATCCCAACGCGTAAAATACCGACGATTGTGACAAATTGTCGCTATGTTACACGTTGGGAATAAGAGTGGGTTGGAATCAATCTATAAATGTGTTTTACATGTGAAATGAAAATAAACCTAACAAAGCATTATGTACGTTAAATCTCTTCACTTTCAGATCCTGAATCACTTTGGAAAACACTATGTGATGCCCACAACATGAACCTAATTTATTGTTCAATTATTAGTGATATTTTCATGTCTTTGTGTTGGAATCGACAGCTGGAGCCTCTGCGCTAAGCGTCTCTTACTGCCGCGAGTGGGTTTACATTTGGAGTCAACTGACAACCCAGAGTGTTTAAATAGGATGTGGAAGGGTACCTTTTGCCTCAATATGAGACGCCTACGGGCGTGACATGACAGGGCATGCATTCCTCTCAGACTAGGGCAGACTCTGCAGGGACAATGACTGCGGACCATGCACAGTAAATCTGAAACTGCAGAATTAACACTCTCAGACTTAAAATCAACACTCAGACTGTTAAATTAACACTTATAATGGAGTTAACATTAGTACATCAGAAACAGTGTGAATTATTAACATCAGAAGAGTTAACAGAATATACCAAATTGGTGTTAAAAGACACCTTAAAAACACCTTACTAGATGGCTTAAAAGAATAAAAGGTCAAAACTGAGAAAGTGTTACCTTTGAGTCAATTTCACAAAAATGTACACAACTAGTGTGTCATGGTCCGGGTGAGTGCTGTGTTTTTCCATAGAGCCGGAGTTCCTCGTCTGGGCGGAGCCTCTCCATTCAGCCGGTCGCTCTCACCTGTCAGCAATTAGGCTGCAGGTATTTAAGACCAGCACACTCAACAAGTCTTTGCCAGATCTTCAGCTAACCAGTGTTAGTGTTAGGCCACCAAGCTCTTGTGTGTTTGATAGAGGGTGTGATCCTCGCTTACCTTGTGTTCTCTTTATCTCTAGTTAAACCACCTGATTGTCACGCTCACCATTGAACAATACTTACCTTCATTTGCACGCTGGTCTTTCGGCAACCTCGCTGCTTCAGTTCATACTCCACTCCTCACACATCACCTGCCTGCCTCCCTGTCTCAGTTACTGGGATTCACTGGACCAGTATGTTTGGATTAATCACAGCTAGAACCTCACCCGGACCTTCCTGACTGCTCTTCCCCCATGCTGTCCTCCACCTGCAACAAGTAAGACATCCAAATGCTCTCACACTTGCTAATCCATAACCACTGGAACCCTGCTGACATTCTGTCTCCTCATTACTGTGACTTCACGCACTCTCACCCTCACCTCAGCCCCTCTTCCACTTGGCCCCAATTCACGGAGACTTGTACCTGAATTACCTCATAGTTCACAGCTTAAGCTCCACGTTTTTTGACTCTAAGTTCATGTTTCATAGTTCACAGTTCATAGCTGACATTCTAAGTTATTTGTCACAGTTTGTAAATAAAACTCTGTTTTCACATCTACCTGTGCCTCCATCTGTGTCTGCATTTGGGTTCATTCTCCTGGTCTGGCCTCTCGGCCCTGACATAGTATTAAATACTTAACTAATTTCAGTGGACTATGTACTCTACATGAACACTATTTGCGTTAAAATGCACATTAGTTGGTGTGAGTCTTGCACAATCCTGTGGCAATGATCACTCAAAGAACTCTGTTCACTTTTTTTATTATTATTATTATTATTTCCCTAATGGGTTTCGCATTAAACTCAGCATGGAGCATTTGTGGAGTGACCTTGAACAAAATACTCCACTGAACATGAGGTCGCTGAAGACTGCTGCTATACGATACAACCATGTGGCACAACATGGCAAAAGCTAGCCTGTACCATAAGACATTTGAATATTAAAGGGCATTAAAGTATCTCAAGTCATGAGGTATAGCAATGGAAACCTTGTGCATTTGGTCAACAACATGAAAAGCATGAAAATGTTCCACAAATGTTGACTCTGTAGCTGATATTAAAAAATAGACCTCATCTCTTAAAAATACATGATAAATCTTATTGAAAACTGTCATCTCATTGACAAAGTCAACAAGAGCAGTGTGAAATTCAATTCCATTATGTTTGACCCAAGTTGTGAAATACATTTCACTTAACATCTTGATTTGAAAATGCTCTGAAATTAAATGACCATTTTCAACATCAGCCAAAATTCTGGCTTTTACAGGTCCAGAGTCAATACCTGCAACAGACCATGATAAGCAGCAGCTATCTGATGTTTCTTTGCAAGGG
Organism: Tylochromis polylepis; assembly: GCA_015107715.1. Taxonomy (NCBI): domain Eukaryota; kingdom Metazoa; phylum Chordata; class Actinopteri; order Cichliformes; family Cichlidae; genus Tylochromis; species Tylochromis polylepis. Next base: position 1,404 of record VVHJ01049054.1, on the reverse strand, counting down.
ATTTTGTTATGTTCTTGAAGTTTTTATGCTGGCCTTTAAAAAAAAAAAAAGTGTTTGGCTTCATACCTCATACTCCAAACAGGCAATAGGGGTCCAATTTGGTGTATACACTCAGAATAATTTATCATAAAATAATGTTTGGGAATCAAGTTCTTTTGAGGGTACAAATTGACAAAAAAAAAATATAATACTGTTCAATAGGATGTTTTAAAAATAAAGTCATTCCATCTGTAATATACTGACCCACCCCCCCAAAAAAACAAACAAAAAAAACAACAACCAATATTTATTACATGCCACAATGGCACGAGCAAGTGCCAGTGTTTGTCACCCTCAGGGACAACATCACCAAAATTTAGAGGAATGTTCCAGATGATGCACAATATTTGACTGGCATTAAGGCCAGTGCCAGAACAAAACAAGTTTACATGAGTTAGATGATTCTTTTTATCCATTAAGTCATAACTAAATGTATAAACACCTTGGAGCATGTTTTCAGTAGAAATTAAATTCTGATTCAAATATTCAAACAACTTTACTTCATATTGTGCTGCACCATCTAAGATATTGATAGGAAAATTATTAAAGCTATGCAACACTCTTTACTGTAAAGCTGAAGTAATGTATCTACACTGCTCAAAAAAATAAAGGGAACACAAAAATAAGACATCCCAGATCTGAATGAATGAAATATTCTTATTAAATACTTGTCCTTAAAACAAGTCAAAATGAGGCTCAGTAGTGTGTGTGGCCTCCACATGCCTGTATGACCTCCCTACAATGCTCCTGATGAGGTGGCGGATGGTTTCCTGAGGCCAGACCTGGACTAAAGCATCCGCCAACTCCTGGACAGTCTGTGGTGCAACGGGGTGTTGGTGGATGGAGCGAGACACAATGTCCCAGATGTGCTCAATTGGATTCAGGTCTGGGGAATGGGCGGGCCAGTCCATAGCATCAATGTCTTCGTCTTGCAGGAACTGCTGACACACTCCAGCCACATGAGGTCTAGCATTGTCTTGCATTAGGAGGAACCCAGGGCCAACCGCACCAGCATATGGTCTCACAAGGGGTCTGAGGATCTCATCTGGGTACCTAATGGCAGTCAGGCTACCTCTGGCGAGCACATGGAGGGCTGTGTAGCCCCCCAAAGAAATGCCACCCCACACCATTACTGACCCACTGCCAAACTGGTCATGCTGGAGGATGTTGCAGGCAGCAGAACGTTCTCCACGGCGTCTCCAGACTCTGTCACATGTGCTCAGTGGGAACCTGCTTTCATCTGTGAAGAGCACAGGGCGCCAGTGGCGAAGTTGCCAATCTTGGTGTTCTCTGGCAAATGCCAAACGTCCTGCACGGTGTTGGGCTGTAAGCACAACCCCCACCTGTGGATGTCGGGCCCTCATG